>SNQJ01S0049707.1:0-14371 GCA_010110895.2 Picea sitchensis
GTTTCATTTTTTTCCAATTTTTATCCCCCCAGCTCGACAACCCATGCTCCAAAAACTGCCTAAGTATGTAATCTGGGCTCTGTCACACTATATAGAATGAGGGTTTCATACATGCTCTATAAAAGTACATATTTCGTATGTAGAAAAGTAAATATCTAATTTAAAAAATTATGTTTTTGCTATGTACAATTTATGCTCTCCAGGAACCTATAGTTTGATACATTCCAATTTCTTGTATCCACGATCCCCTATTTTAAAGAAAACTAATTCGAGAATGCTATTTATTTGGTCCTCCTGTCCACCACCATGTGTAACAGATATTGGTACTATATTTTTTGTACATTTGCCCACCATCGTGTGTAAAACCTATGTAAAGAAAAGTAATTCCAGACTATTAAATTTTTGGGACACAAGCCCCTTGAAATTCAAATAGTTTGCATGTCCCATTATCAATTTGTACATCACGGAACTCTCGGTGTTATTTGAAGGTCATGGAACAACAAAAACCCACTTTTCAGGTCCCTATCCCGAGAACCCGCCATCCAAAAACTGGCTAAGTATGGAATGAGGGTTTCGTCTATGCTCTAATTCGGGAAGGCTAGTTTTCCTTCTGCTTTTATGTGTTCCTAGATTTCTCATTTTCAGAATGGACTATGACATAAATCACTTACTTAAATTTCAGATATCAGATATCAGATTTCACTTATATATATATATATATGTAACACGTTTATGTATTTTTTTATATAAATGTCGTAAAATTTTGTTCACTACTTTCTTTCTACTCAAACGTAAAGAGACTATCATTTCTTTCATCTTTGCAACATGTCCTGCACAACGTTTGTCACAAAGGCCCTTAAAATTAAAATAGTCTGCAAGCCCGCTTCTCAATTTGTACACCGCCTATCTTTGCCTGCTCTTTGTAGGACATGGAATGGGGGCTCCGTCGTTGTTCTATAAAATAGCATCCCCATACTTTATGAAAGTACATATTTCGTATCTATAAAAGTAAATGTCTGCTTTACAAAATTACGTATTTGCTATGTACAATTTATGGTCTGCAGGAACCTATAATTTCATGAATTTCAATTTCTTGTGTCGATGAGCCCATGTTTTAAAGAAAACTAATTCGGGAATGTTATTTATTTCGTTCTTCTACCCATTGCCCTATGTAATAGACACTGGTACTATACTTTTTGCCCTCTTTTCCACTAGCGTATGTAAAACCTATGTAAAGAAAACTAATCCGCGAATGCTGAATTTTTCGGACATGAGCTCCTTAAAATTCAAATACTCCGCAATTGTGATTCTCAATTTGTATATCGCGGAACTGTTGGTGCTATTTGTAGGGCACGGAAGAACAGAAGCGTGTTTTTCATGTCCCCAACCCGAGAACCCACGAACCAAAAAATGCCTAAGTCCAGAAGCCGCTTTTAAAAAAAAAACTAATTCGGGAATCATATTTGTTTCATACTTTTCTCCACCAGCCTATGTAACAGACGTCAGTACTATTTATTTATTTATTACTCTAGAAACATATGTAAAAAGGAAAACTAATTCGGGAATGCTAAACTTGTTCGACACGAGCGCCTTCAATTTCAAATAGTTTACAAGTCTGTTTGTCAATTTGTATATCGCGCAACTATATGGACTATTTGTAGGCCACGGAACAACAGAAGCCCAATTTTCAGCCCGCCAGACCGAGAACCTCCCATTCAAAAATTCTAGTCCTCAAAGCAGCATGTCAATTTGTATATCGCGGAACTCTTGGTGGTATTTGTAGGCCACGAAACAACAGAAGTGCAATTTTCAACCTGCAATCCCGACAACCCACAATGAAGCTTCTGTGCATGCTCTATATATCTACTTCATCAAATTACATATTTGATTTTTGTAGGCCACAGAACAACAGAAGGCCAATTTTCAGCGCCCTAGCCCAAGAACCCGCGATCCAAAATTTCAAATAGTCTGCAAGCCCACTTGTCAATTTGTATATTGTGAAACTCTCAGTGCTATTTGTAGGCCACATAACAACATAAAACCAATTTTTCAGCCCGACAGCCCAAGAACCCGCGATCCAAAAATTCAAATAGTCCACAAAACTGCTTCTCAATTTGTATTTCGCGGAACTCTCGGTGCTATTTGCAGGCCACAAGAACAATAGTAGCCCAATTTTCGACCCACCAGCCCGACAACCCAGAATGAAGCTCACGTGCCTTTGTTTTAAAGAAAACTAATTCGGTGTTGGTAGTCTTTTTATGCTTTTGTCCACGAACCTATGGTAGCACAATTTTCAGCCCGACAGCCACAATGGTCTATATATCTACTTAATCAAATTACATATTTGGTATCTAGCATCTCTTCTTTGTAACATACGTACACCCTTAAATATCAAATAGTCCACAACTCCAACTGTCAAATTGTATGTCGCGGAACTCTGGGTGCAATTTGTAGGCCACAGAACAACAAAGCCCAAATTTCAGCGCACCATCCCGTTATTACTATTTCTATGTATTTTTTCCACAGTCGTATGCAAAGCATATCTAAACAATAGTCTTTCCCACATGTCTATACTCCTTCGCATGTATTCCCTTTCCCACAGATGGGTTGCTAGTACAGCACACGCATCGAGCAGAGCAGCCAGGAGAGATACTCCGTGGCGTCGGCAATGTGACGACTGCGTGCCACTCACTCCCAACTGCCTAATCAGTTCAAGTTCAGCTCGCTCGAGGCATGGCGCCATTACTCTCAGTGCACCTTGATCTTATTTCACATCCTTTCGACGGACCAGCACCCTCGTTGCACCTTTACTCTGCCCGTGCGGCCATTTATGGAGCCTCACCAGCTAACCGACCTATTTCAATTGCTTCAGCGGGTCCAGATGGATCATTCTTTCCTAATTTTTATTTCTCAGAGCTCGGCTTCCTGCCCAACCTTTCCCTACTATGTTCCTGCCGCGTTTTCGCTCTCCCACTGTCCATGAGATGCCCCGGCTACAAAGGAAGTTCAAAGGTCGACCAGCATGCCAGCCAAACCGACCCCGCCTGGTCCTGCGTCCCCCGCYTGATCCCTCCCTGTTATCCTCCTCTTCGGCCAGCTCATCCTCCTCCTTGGTGTTGTYGACTCAAATTCCCACATCTCTCCTGCCCCTTCCTACRTCCCTTGACAATAGAATGGAGGAGTTGGACTGCTTAGGGGTCTTACTGAACAACAACCCAGGACCTTTAGCCAATTCCTCATATGTTTCACACCCAGGCCCTTTGGCCCCTCCCAACTCTCCGGCCACCTAGTCGCTTCAGGACCAGCTTCACGACACCCAATTTCAAATGGATGGTTCGGAAGCCAGTCAAAATTCATGACAGAAACCCCAATATTGAGCGGGTTCCAACGTTGACCCAGAATGCGAGTGGAAAACAGGCCTTGCACTGGTGTAGAGCCTGGTATTCAACCTGCATCGAGACATGGGTGACCTCTGGTTTTGCCTACAGATCCTGGACGGCAAATCCTCTCGACTCCTGTAGTTGTTCTTTGCGTTACAAGGTGCTCATCTCCCTGCACTAGAGGCAGCCCAATCAGCAACAGCCCAAGCAGCAGCAACCTCGGCACCAGTCTTGCCACTGGAAAATTTGGGCCACGCAGACGCAAACTGCGAGGATCAGAGGATTCCATAACGCCCAGAGCATGTCCAAAAGGAAGAGCACCTACCATCAGAGATGGAGAACGTTATGCAACTGGACCACACACCACTCCAGGAGGAGCCGCCTCCTCCTGGGGACACAACATTTTGCGCCTTTTGCATGGCCGCGTTGCCGCACTACAACCCATACTGGTGATTTGTTTTTGTCTGTTGTTTTGTCATGTGCATGCCGACCTTTCATGCATTTTGTCCATGGTTATTATAATTAGGCTATCTACACTTTCTACAGTTCTAGCGCCCACCCTTACGGGCCAGAATTTTGAACTCTTTTTGTATCAGTGACAATCTACACTTAAGTCATGAAGTGGTTTGCCTGGCTAAGTTGGTTTTCCCTTAGGGCAGCTCAGTATTTACAGCTTGAAACCATGGAAATTCTCTGTACTCCTTCATTTTGACAGAGTTTTATACAATCTTACTTATAAAAAAATATATATTGAATAAAATTTAAAAAATAGCTTATACTATTCATTAACTAAGACATGTTATAGCATTATATAAATTACTTTAAATCTCCATACAACGTTATAATATTTTATAGATTGCTCTCTGTCATGTATATCACGGAATTGCTCACTACAAAATGTATATGACCGAAGTCTTTCGTGCAAAATGTATATCACGTAACACACTGGACATGAAAAGTGTGAACCCGGAACTCTGCCAACCCGCAACTGCGTAATTGTTCAGTACAAAATGTATGAAGTTTTATAGCATTATACAAATTAGTATAAATCTTCGTACAATGTTATAATCTTCTATAAATTATTGTCTCATGTATATGACAGAATTGTTGGGTGCTAATTTTTTGGTCTTCAACGACGTTGATGTTTTAATTTCTCATGTAATTTCCAGAGATATGTAACATAGATTATTTATTGTATAATAAGTTTGTATAGTTCGCAAGCCCACTTGTCAATTTTCATAGGGCACGGAACAACAGAGGCCCATTTTTGAAATCGACAGCCCGAGAACCTGCGATCCAAAAACTGGCTAACTATGGAATGACCGCTTCGTCCATGCTCTGTAAAACATATGCAAAGAAAACCAATTTGGCAATGCTATATCTTTTTTGTGCAAGAAAAGCCTTAGTTTTAAAGAAAAATAGTTCGACAATGCTAATTTTTTAGTGTTTTTCTCCACGAACCTATATAACAGACCTTATTACTATTCTATTGTATAACTGACATTATTAATTTCTGATAAATTTCTATAGTCCACTCTGCCTATCATTTTGTATATCGCAGAACTGTTGGTCCTATTTGTAGGCCACGGAACATAAAAGGCCAAAATTTGAACCCGCCACCCTGAGAACCCGCGATCCAAAAACTGCCTAAGTATGCAATGAGGGCTCCGTGCATGCTCTATAAAATCTCTTCCCCATACTTTATACAAGTACAAATTTTGTATGTATAAATCTAAATATGTACTTTATACAAGTATATATTTCATATGTATAAAAGTACATATTTCATATGTATAAAACTATATATTTACTTTACTATGTTCTACATGCAAACCACATCTACTTCAACTTTCTACCCACATGTCTCTACTACCTCACATTTACTCCCATCCCAACCTGGCAGGGACTCCGCTACCATGCAACACTTGTTTTTTTCAATCTTGACGAGAGTTACATATTATGTATTAGTGAATTTGACATGTTACCTCTCATTTCCCCCTTATGTGAATTTTACATACTACCATGTGCCTCAAACCAAACCTTATCATGTCTTGGGACAACCCTTTCCTATCTAATCTAGGGAGTTAAGGGTTGGTTCTTGTGGGTTTCCCCAACTAAAAATAGGCTAGTATTTACTTTAAGGTTCAGAAAGACATTTAAAAACAAGGACTAAATATTGTGAAGTCTAGAAAGAAAAAGAAAGGTTATAACATTCATAAAAGTAAGTAACTAAGACACTTAAAAATAAGGACTAAATATTATGAAGTCTAGCAAGTAAAAAGAAAGGTTATAACATTCATAAAAGTAAGTAACTCTAGGGTTATTCTTTTTCCAAATTTTAATTGAGTCTTTTCACTTTTCACTGAATTCCAAGTAGATCACTTAGTGCAGATGGAAAGGAGATCACTCCCAGCTTCAAGCTGATGGTAGTAGTGGATCTTGTTCTCATATGCAATGGGATGGGATAGATCTTATTTACTGATGATTCTATCAATATTTTATCCCATTAACTAGGTAAATATAGATCAAACCAACCAACCATCTCTTGCACATTATCATTATATATAATCAAACATTTAAGACAAATATTTTCTCTATGCATCCAGTTATGAGAATATAGACCTAAACGAGTCTTTATTCTTCTAAAGCATGGATAAATAACCTGACCCATTACTATTTTTATTTCTCCCAAAATAGGGATTAAGCAAATGAAGAAGGATGGGTATTATGCTACTAGGTTTTCCCCATACGCTAGACCTAATATATAGTGAGGCTAAGCCCTTAGAGGGGTATTGAAATTCGTCCAGGAATATAAATTTCACTAAAACCCTTACATACATAACCATTTTATTTCCCTTAGGAAATATCTAGTATAAGATACCCTAAATCACCTTTGTGTGGATTTCCTTTTATATATAAGGGATTTTTTTAGCCTTTCTATGAGGACACCCTTCCTTTTCTGATGGTTCCCTACACTATCTACTCTTGTTGATGCTTCCTATTAGCACTAGGAAATGATCCCAAGGCAGAGGATGCCCTTTTTAATAAGAATTTTCCATCCTTTTGATCTTAAGCCTGATTGATACCCCATCAGACCTTAAATTGTTTTTTTATGTAATGATGTATAAATAGTCATGGATATTCCACTAGAATAGTTCGTCATAACAAATATTTCTTGTTTATACAAAATATATCTACTATACAGTGTTTAATTATTATTATAATTGTTAATATTAATTAACTAAATTGAGAATGTAATAAAAGGAGCTAAACAATAAACACTACACCATCCACACAATGAATACACAATATACTGTGAGAAACCCAGTATGGGAAAATCCAACCAGAAGGTGAGGACTATGCATTTCTCTTTTCTTCTTGGCTATGAAATACGAAGAAATATGAACTCATTTTAGAGTTGCAATAAAAATTGTGGCCTATATGGATGCTATAGGTTCTTCTACTTTCTCTACTCACAATATCCCACTTCTTTGCTTTGCTCAACCATGGAACAATAAATCAATACAACTATAATGGAACCCTTTCCTTTTCTATTGGATTGATATTTAACGTGTCCAACCATATAGGGTTAGGGTTAGGGTTTTTGCATGCCTCAACTCCTAATTAGGGTTATAGTTATGGATCCTCTAGAATCTCCTTGAGAGTCCACATGAGTGAATCATGAGAGCTCACATGGAATCCACTTAGTACCATGGTAGTCAAAAGCATAAATCAACTTGTGGGAGGCATTACTTCTGCATACAGAATCTGATTGACATGATATTTTCACTGATTGAAATTTCTCTATCTGTAGAATGGCGTCAAGGGGATGAGGAATTTATTTGCAAAGTTTTGACCCCCAAAATGGTCGTATAATGCCCCAAATCAGCTTTGAAAGTTTCAAGAGCCCAAATCACCAAAATAGGACTTGTTGGGCTAAATAAGCCCTAAAAGTGAATAGCTCCAATTTTCCCACTCGGAATGTACCAAAATAGATGAAAATTTACATAATTATCTATTTTGGATCATATAAAGTATATCCTTTCAAAATATTTTTACGAGGATGTCGTCCTTTAAAAATCCCCACACAATCTACTCTTGGTGTTGCTTAGATGGATTGTCTACCTATGGGATATTTGCACTTGAATTAGTAGGGGTCTCCCAACCTTGGCGCATTTATTGATCCAAAAACTAAGGATGCACTTTAATTATATTTTTCACCTTGTTTGGATGCTCTGTTATTGATCTTACTAAAGGCACTTTGCAGGCCTTTTCTTCTACTGAAATCCTCTCGTTAATTAATTCCTTTGGTCTAGTGCATCCCTATAGATTGGTAATTCCATACTATACATTGAGATAGTTTCGTTTAAAATTGAAAACCACTCCTCTCTCATGATACAATAAAGAAAACTAAAATTCCTCTTTCATGGTAAAATAAAGAAACCTAAATTTCCTCAGTTTTTTCAATTTTTCTTTCATCCATCCCCTTAGGTGGATAATGAGGAGATTTGATTTCAAATTTATCCTCGGGGGAATGGTCGGGAGATCTAATTTCAAACTACGCCTTATACAAATTACAAGGAGATCACTTTGGTTGGATGGCAAAGAGATCTTTCTTCTATACTACATATACTTTGGATTTATAAAGATGGTATAGCTATCAATGATAAAGCCCTTCTCTATCAATTGGATAAAGATAGTTTGATCATAGCTAGTTTCTAATAAGGAAGCATAACATACATATAGTTATTGGAAGTACTAGTTAGGAATTGTAGTTCAAGCAGTAGTATCACTTGAATGGAAGTATGTATTAAAGTACTATTGATGGAGGTAGGTGTGTGTGATAGAGGTATTGGATGCAATAGATGGTAACACAATTGTAGTAGTAGTGCTAGTGGCAGTGTGCATAGGTAATACCGCTTATCATTTGATAGTGGAAGTTCAATAATTAGTGTTATTTTGATGTTTGACATGCATATATTTCTTAGCAGTTGAGATTGGAAGTGTTATTTGTTAGGTGCTTTTGATGGTGTGCACTAGTAAGATCGATTAAAAGTTATTATCATGTGGATATCTATTTATTTAGATCTCTAACTGCACTTCAATCATAAGGGAGGGACTCATGGATCTATTTTAGAATTAGTATCAATGGGAAGGCAAGGTTGCAAGCACTATTGTTCGGTTCAAACAACATGCATGTGGGTTGGTTCTTTCCGCATAAGAAAGATTGATTTGAAAATGGAAGCAGTATACATAGTGATGGCAATCGATATTGGAAGTAAATATGTGGAACCATGCTAGCAATAGTGGAAGCACTACTTGTTGAAGGTAATAATAAATAGTTACACAATGAAATTAGGTGTAGTGATAGTTTATGAGCTTACTAATTATAATGGGGTTATGGTGGATAAGTGCCTTTGAGGGTGTGCACACTAGTTAGATTGATTAGAATTTCCTATTGATGGTGGGTAATATTGTTTGTTTGTGGACAACATAGGGATAGGTGAGATGAGAGAACCAATGTACTATGATATTTCTTAAGTGAGGGATAGATCTATTGCTTTTAATATTGCATGGGGGTAGGGAGATGGGACAAGGTGCAATTCCCACAGCTTATTTTGTTTGATTGCTTAGGGGTAGGTGTGTATTAGTTCTATGGATCGACATGATTAATAAGGTACATGGGTAATACAGTATCACTATGCAGGTTAGACTGCTTCATGTTTCACGATGACATGCATGGGGTGAGTGACATAATTAAAACCAATAAGTAAGTAAGGTATGGTGGAACATGTTGAAAGTTATTAAGGCATAACATATTGAAAGCTAGGTATAACATAGGCATATTGAAATCTATGAGTAACTAACTATTAACTCACCTTTAAGGAGAAGAAACATGAGTCGTAACACAAGTATATTGAAACTAAAAGTAACAAAGTATTAATTCACCTTTGAGAGGAAGAAATATGAGGTGTAATATAGGTATATTGAAATCTAGGAGTAACTAACACAACAATAATGTCAGCTCATAGGTTCAAGTGAATATTAAACCCATAAGTTTAACAATTTTATAGTTTAATATTGACATGTTTCGCCTATTCACTTAGACATTTAATAAATTTTATCCCTAGACATTTAATTAATTGTGAGGTTCATTACAACCACTTTCATCTTCAAGATCGGTATTTGTTGGTTGCTTAACATGCATTGAATACATGTTTTGACTAAGTTTCCCAAGTTAAATAATAAGGAAACAAATTCCATTCCTAACCAACCACAAAATTCGACATCCCATGGGATGTATTTTTTATTTAGAATTATTAGATAGCTAAAAATATCATGTAGATGTAAATAATTCTAAAAATATTATGTAGATGAAATATTATTTAGAATTATTTGATAGCTAAAAATATCATGTAGATGTAATATAATTCTAAAAATATCATGTAGATGTAAATAATTCTAAATATATTATTTAGAATTATTTGATAGCTAAAAATATCTTGAATTTTATTAATACTTTTTGTGCCAGCACCAACAACTTCCCTTTTCTTGTTTTTTTCCTTGTAAAGCCAAAAAAAATCTCAAGAAATAGGGACCCTCCCTTATGCTTTTCAAGACCCTTTTATCATTTGAAAGGAACCTGATTTTGCTTATGCAAGTTGGAGATATTTTTCCCTCCTTTACTTACCAATTTTATCATCTATTTGACTCACCGATACATGTAATATTGGCGGAAGAAAATTCTTCCCCACTGATATGGTAGAGGAGATATTTCTTCCTCTATCGATACACCCAGTGTCGGAGGCTTAGCCATTTCTTCATCAACGCGTGATAAAAAACTAAAACTTAGTCTCTTTTTTTACCGACTCTTTGTGTTTCGACGCTTCATCCTTCTTTCCTCATCAAAACAATGCTTATGATCCTTTGCTTTGTGTCGATATATCATGCTTTATATTCTCTCCTTCATCGATACGAAGGGATCCCATCAAGCCTCTGGTGTCTATACATAGGCATGCCATGTTCCACACGGCGTCGATGTACCCAGGTATCTCATCAATGTTTATGTCATCGAAATATCGCACTCTATCTTCCATCCATCTCTGAAACAGTGACGTGATTCAATTTGTTCACGTACATAAAGACCAATTACTTGTCATTTATCTCAATATTCATGCCCAAAAGGCCCAACGGGGCTATATAAACCTTGTTTCTCCCTTCTTCGTTTCCTTGTTTTCACACCAAGCATTTGGAGCACATTCCTGTACTGTGTTGCGAACACTAGTTCAACATTCAACCAGGAGGACATATAATCCTCTGCCTTGGAGAAAGCACTTGCAAAAGCAAAACACACTGCTCCAAGGGAGTTTTCAAGCTTCCATATGTCCTCCTATATCCTTGATGTGTTGTGCATATTCCACTCTTATCCTCATATGGGATGGGTTTGGCAACCTAGTGACCCCCCAATCCACAGCTATTGCAAAATATTATGGGAGCATAAATATTGTTCTGAGTGTCAGCAAATATATGAAAACTTCCTAGTCCCACTATATCAACTCATATTTAGCTCTCCAACATTGTGCATAACATATAAAAGGATAGGGGATTGGTTTTTCCTGGAATATGGAACCTGCATCAGAATATATGGAGCTACCAAAGCTCCACACTTGCTTCAAAAATTTGTCTCGAAAAAACTAGTACTGAGGGATATTGCATACTAGGTGGTCATACATGGGGTAGACACGGCATTGTACAGGGACTAAAAATACATCTAGACTCCTCTCACACTCTGGGTTGTATCATACTCATTTAAAGATGTCATGGAAACACAAGCAGAAGTAAATACATCAGCATCTTTCCACTTTGGTGAAGAATTCCTTTGGACGTTATCAACACCCAATGCAGTAACTGCAAGTACAGATGGGAGTATACAACTGACCTCTAGGAGGAAGAATAAATCCACATCCGATCAAGAACATATCACGACATAATTTTCGAAAGGAGAGGCTACCCACTGGGTAGAATAGAAGATGAGAAGAGAGACAAAGAGGCCCAAAATAAAATTTAAGAAGAGGCAACAACAGTACCAACATCAACTACAACTAAGTCAACAACAATAGCAGCAGTAGTTGAGAAAGAGAGAAAAAGGAAAGCAACAAAGGTTGTTGAAACAAAAAAAAAAAAAAGGATAAAAGAGGAGGAAGTTAAGCAACAATGATAGTAAGTTGCAACAGAAGAAGAAATAGTAGCCAAAGTGATTGCAAAACAACAAAGAAAAAAGAAGAAGTAAAGAAAAAAGAAGGAAGAAGAGTTCAAACGAAAGAAGCAAGAAGAAGCAACACGAGCTGAAGTAGAAGCAAAAGCCACAACGAAATCATAGAAACAACATAGGAACAAACGAAAAAGAAAAAGGAAGAAAAGAATAGTGGCATAGATCCCATGGACAAGGATATTCTAAGGTCATCAACGAACATCCTGGATGCATCTTTCTCACGGGGGGAAATTTCCCATTAGGCGAGTTGGGATTGGGAGAATTCACATAATCAAAAGCTCAGAAGGTATCCAACTTAAACGCCTTTAGATTCAATAAAAAATATCGTAAAATGATCTTGTAAAAAATAGAAATCTCCCAGTGGCTGGAAAGGATCCCTTATCATTAATGACTTAGACTAATGTGATAGAAGACATCATAGATGATCTGATTTCTATCGATTTATCTAGTGTCACTTTCACACTAGCTTCGAAATAAAATATAAAGGACTTGGTGCATGAAAGTGAAGAGAAAGATGAAAGAATAAAAGGACTATAAGAGGAGGTTCAACAAAGTAAAAGTGACAGGGAAAGCATCAAAGAGTTTAGATTATGTGTCGCGGGAGTTAGGATAGAAATCCACAGCTTGGCAATGCACATGTACGCAAATCTATAGGCTTTCCAGCAAATATCCACCTAGATTATGGCTCAACATAACATAGCCCAGAACAAGAACATGGAGTTCATTGCCATCAAAGAAGGCTTGAATGAGATGCAATGGTGGATTACAGAAAACCCTGATGCCCCATCAAAATTTCCACGCATAACGAAGTGGGAGAGAAATATCAACTATGATGTACTCGATAATTGTCAACAAGTTGGGGAGAAAATTGATGAGTTGAAGAACTCACTTTCAATCTGCACACAACTCCATAAAGCATCATGCATCCTGGCTCACAAAAGCCATCTTCCCCATATTGAAGAGTTGGGAAAGTTGAAGACCGATTAACATACTTTTGTAGAGGTGGAACAAAATATGAGGCATAGGCAAATATATGTTGGAGTTGTGACCAAAGTGACGGTGGACCTAATGAATGATCACTTCGTGAAACCAGCCAAGGCCCAGAGTATGATCTAGGAATTCATGGAAAATTTAAACAGAGATGTGAAGAGCCTCTCACATAATGCAGTAGCTCACGAAGTTGCTTTGGAGTCACTATTTTTTCACATAATTGTTTCTATTTCGGGACATCATGAAGTATGGGCCGCTTACTTAAAGGATAAGGATAAATGAAGGGGGCACATAATCAAATTCGGAATTATTCTCAACCACCTCTTTGTATTTTCTATCATCAGTACACAATTTTGTATCTATTGTAACCTATGTAAAGAAATTTGAAAGGGAAGATGAAAAGACATGTAACTACTTCTTGCAAAACTTAAGAACCCACAATAGGCAGTTACTTAGACAGCTATAAATGAAGGAAGACTCCCATTTTGCAGGGGGCCTTCAACTAATTTTTTGAGATAATATTGAGAAACACTTAGGGCCAATTTGCTTGAGATAAATATTGGGTTTTTTTTATGGTTATTTTATTTGAACTATTTCAATCGAATGCTAGGCTATCTAGAAATATTGTAAGGATTCCAATGCACATATACACTTTTCTTTTGTGAACATAACTTTCTGTAGATGTTGTATTTCTCTCTTATTAATTGTTCTGAGATGATGAGCAGGTGTATGTATTTGATTGTGTGTCTTAGACTTATATGGTTTCACTTTCATACACATATGCTATTAATATGTGTTTCTCTCTAACAACTATATAAAAGAAAATTATTGCAGGGATTGTTAGCATCTCAACTGCTCGTCAATTCATCTTAGTTTCTCCTAGCTAGGATAGAACAAAATAGGTTTCCTTTTTGCAAGTAGTTTAGTTTTCATTTTATACCTCCTTTGCATTGAACCATTAATTCACCCCCAACTCAGTAATGGCAGTCGGGCCAGAGTTTGGATGGGTTTCCTAATCCAAACGATGTGAATTCTAATTGGGATTTCATATCGGGGAGTACCCCTATCTGTTGAAGGGAATTTTTCCCACCTCAACAAAATTGGCACTAGAAGAAGGGAATGAATTGTATGGTTGGAAGTAACACTTGATACTTGCATGGAAAGACCTCTAATAACATCCCCATCAGACAACAACCACTGCATATTTTCTCAACCTCTAACAACATTACTGAGCAACAAATTCCTTTTGAAGATATTAACCCTACGTTTGAAAGTCTTGCTCCTAGAAGTCCTTAAACAAATCCTAAAACTTGGTACATTGTCCCTAATGTAGAGTTTGTTGAAACTCGGAAAATCACGCATTACTTATCTAAATTAATTGGTCGCTTAAATGTTTCTTCGGCATTACCTAGGAGGGGAGCTATCCAAAGACCCATTAACTAGTCCAATCTTCTTGTTGAATCCATTGAGGACTTAATTGAAGTTGATTTATAGGAAATACTTTATCATTTCGACCAATTCCTCCTACTCCTTCAGGTCCTACCCCCTATTATCACTCCAAGAAACCCTCTGTGGTTGCAGACCAAAGGTGCTCGGTAACTTAAGAAATGAATGTTTTTTGTATTTTGTGAATGTGGATCAATGGGACAACTCAATATAGCTTATGGCATTCAAACATGAAAATGATAAACAAATAGACAGTGCTCTCAAAGATTGATTAATCAGCAGA
>SNQJ01S0049707.1:19364-42445 GCA_010110895.2 Picea sitchensis
TTGTACCCATCTTTCAAATAGACCCTGAAATCCAAATTCTTAGGAGCGGTGGTTTTAAACCATTTTTTACCAGTCCTAGGCAATCCTGTAGCTGCGGCAATGACAGCCTCATCCACCTTGATTTCCACAGAGCCAACGCGAGCTTTGTTGCCATCAAATGTCTTGGCAAAGGCTTCAGCTGTGGCCTGGTGAGACCCAACCTGTAACCTTTCAGTGAATTCCATGCACCCCGCATTTGAAAAGTGCTTATGGACCTCGGGATGTGATTCCAAAAAGGATAAATTATCCAATTCTTGTTTGAGTAAAACGCCACTGCGTTTCCTCACCATTCTGGAGCTCAAACACTTGACAAATGTAAACCCTGTAACCGCCTAGTCGAACCAATTTTCTGCGCTGTTGAAAGCAGTCCGGGCTTCGGCTCTGTTTTGAATTAAATGAAAATTTTGACAGTGTTTTGGAAACAGTTTGTGATATGAGACCTCTATTTGATTTGAAGGTGTCAGGCCGGCGGTACCGCCTCTGTACCTGCATCTCCAAACACGAACTTGCCATTCTGAAAGTGATGAACGTTGAGCGTGGTTTCTGGAACGAATTGGAATTCCAGTCATATCTGCCATGCACGATTTAGTTTCCATGATTGCCCACTCCTATCAGCGCATGTCTTGGATTTGTTCTGACGTGGGGGTGATCACATCATCATTGTTTTCATACATTGATATCACGCACGTGATTTCCGCTTCATGCAGCAACGACCCATGGAGAACTCCTCTGCCAAACGCTCGCTTTCCACTTTCACCAGCGCGCGACTCTGTGAAGAAACCCCCGTTAGCTACTGAAAGTATGTACTTTCAACAGCGCACCACTTTGTAGCAGACCCTCCTTAGCTGCGGAAAGCGTGTATTTGCCACAGCGAGCCACCCGAGAATTGATTTTCAAACTTTTTAACGTCTGTCACTTTAAACAGCGCGTCAATTGATGAAACAAGCTCCTTAGCTGTTGAAAGCGGGCACTTTCCACAGCGCACGATGAGTCTTTGAAAACACGTTAGCTATGGAAAGTAAAAATGACAATTTCGAAAGAAAAGACTTTATGGGTCAATTATTTTCTAGAACACACCAAAACCAAAAACTTTCTCAGCTATAAAAACTCAAAAAGTAACTTAAAGATACTACCAAAAAAACATGATATCTACCACAAAACTCAACCGGAAGAACGGTTTCATTTTGGGAGTTAACACCCCCCATAGTTTTGAACCTCATTTTGAATCTAAAGAAGACGATGAAGAAAATCCTCACATGGTTGGAAACCAGAATGTCATCCAAGCATTGATGTATCAGGGCGCCTTAAATTTTCCTAGACAAATGGATGACCAGCCCAAACATCCAGAAAGACTTATTCCTAATTTTGAACCGAACAAATTATGTTCCCTAGAAGACTACATTAAGAACTTCTACTTAAAAATTTGGATCCTTAATGTATGACACAGAGATGCATGTTAGCTCCTAGAGTTTATTCTTGATTGCAATAGAGCAAAGCCTAAGCACCTCAAAAGATAATAGTTTGTGTTTTGGTTGGTGGATCAAGTAACTGGGATTGGGATATCAAAATCAAGGGCAACTTTGCAGACCCATCTACTGCATCTCATGGATTGAAGGAAAATGAAATCAATATTCAAAAAATTTGGATCAAATAAGTGAAAGAGGGAAGAAAGGAGAGGCACATATGTAAATATATTAATCTCACAAGTTTTTCAATTAATACATTCACAAGGTTGAACATTCTATAACCAGAAAATATTTCCAATTATGAACTGAAATACTTGAATGAAACTTATGAAATATAGGCAATCACGGTAAGTCTTTACTGTTCAAGAATCTATAATTCATAGACCATTATTGTATGCTACATCAACAATCATCTCATACAAATAGGAAAGAACAAAGGGTGTGAACAAAAGACACACAATCTGATGTTGAACTCATGGGATTTCTTCAATAATGAAACATATGTGTTAAGTCTGCAGGTCTGCATAAAATATATCTTTACAACCAATTTCCTAAACCCAAACTCAACCCTCTCTTCAGTTTTCATTATGTCCTTTATAGATACAAAATTAACTCAAAAATAGATATAAGATCCAAAATTAATGGATCGTAACCTAATCTTAGGAACAAAACAATATCTATAGGTATCATAATCGGATTTCTTATTTGGAGCATGAAATCCGATTTTTTGTTCCATGTCCACTTTCTAAGCCTTTCCTTTGACTATATCCTATCTTATATCTCGATCTCATATTTGACACATAGCATACTTTAGAAGGTAGATAAACATATAACTGAGGGTTTTCAATAGAATCAACAACTTTCTAGATACTGTGCATACTCAAAATTCACAAATTAATGAAAAATTGTCGTTCTCAAAAGTTCTGGTAGGGCTTTTGAATTTTCCTCTAGAAGTCGCTACCAGAAGTTCAGTCTTCAAAATTTTGAACCACCTGCTAGAGACATGTCCTTTTCCAAAATTACTTTGTTCTATATGATGAAATTCCTTGATAGCATTTAGTACTTACCATTTGAATTCTCTATATTGCTCCTTATAGAACATGTTGAACAGCTTCTGCAAGTAATTTGAGATTGTCCCTATCTTGGTTCCCGAGTTTCTCTTGTGGCCACTTTATTTTCAATTTCTTGCCCTGTCTAAACAGCTTACCATTATTTTGGTATATCTTTTGAGCCCAAGCACAAAACTTATTATGTTTGATAGCCAGTTTGTCCTTCTTTTTCATGACCCTTTTACTCTGCTTTTTCAACATAGCATTCTCATGTCTGAGGTGCTTGATCAAGCTCTTAAACTTTTTTAAATTTTTATGAAGCTTCTATATCTTCTTGTCCCTTGTGTTTTTTTGTTTTGTTGTTGTCATTGATTCCTATACTTGCACCTCCTTGTTATTCTCATCATTTTCTGGCTGAGAATCTTCATTTTCTGAATATGGTAAGTTTAAAATATCTTTACCCTAACTTGGTTGAGATGAAGACACATATTCTTCTGTAGCTATTGCAAGTGCATCATGTACATTTTCTTCAATTGTCATGGAACTTTGAGGTTCCAAATCTCCTAACTCCAAGGATTGATTGAGTTCTTCAGGTTGAGGAGTTCTCTACTCTGTCTTCTTTGATCTCTTATTCTTCTTCTTCTTCTTCAAATTGTCTGGAACATGGTTAGGGAGTTATGTCTCTCTTTGTATTTCCTCATTGTCTAGAAAGAATCCCTCTGCATCATCCTCTATGGTGAGGAATATGTTCTTTAAATAAGGGTCTACAATCGATTTTGCATTTAATCTCAGCTTATTAGTCAAACGAGTGTGTGGTCTTCGAGACACATGCTCCTCTAGTGCTTTATGTTTATCTTTCTAAGAGGATTTCCTATATTCTTTTTTAATTGGTGTGCTACTCAAAGGTTTCTCAGTGGTTGGCTCTATGTTTATTGAATAAAAAGTAGTTATATTTCTCTTTTTCCTATTATAAACCCTGCCAACCTCAGGAGATAAACTTCTCTACTCTAAAATAGATTCTACTGCATCTTATGATGTGCTCTTTTCTTCAAAGGAAATCTTTCTTGCAACACTCCTAGTCATCCTTTTAAACACTTTTACATCGTGTTCTACAAAGAAAGACCCAATAACCATATGATCCAAGAGAATTCAGGAATGCTCACAGAGGTCCTGGAGGATCTAGAATGCTCATAGAGGTCCAGGAGGATCTAGAAAAGCTCAAAATTTGACCATATCAAATGATCTTTAAAACTACATCATTGCATAGAGCTCGACGATAGATTTCCAACGACGCAAAAAATGCCTCAAACGTAGTTCTTATGCAAAAGTTATGATCGGTAAAAGTTCAAGTCAAACAATGCAAAAGTCAAAGTCAAAAGGATCAAAGGTGACACATGTCACCACTTCAAGAGTGACACATGGAATGACCTTACAGGTAGTACATTGCTGACATGGTAACACTCCAAGGTTCCATGTGGCACACCGTACGTCTGACTGGGCAAGGTGACTTGGCATCTGCATGGCACATGTGGACCAATTGTATGCTGACATGTGGCAATGAAAGACTAATGATAGGTTGCAACGTGGTATCCTCCCATTGGCCATTTATGCATAAGGTCATTTAAAATTTTATTGGGAGTCCGGAGGATTGAACCCGTGACCTCCCATAACCGTACGCAAACAACCTTACCATTACACCATACACATGAGACTTAACCCTATACGACGGTGAATATATTTAAACTTTGGTAAGTGTTTAAATGGGCAGAAAAAGGAGTCGAGGGATAATCCCTCGACCCATATTATATTTGATCACATGGTTTATCTGAAACCATAACCTATATTTGTGGAGGGGGTTATACCATAGATGTCGTCACATATAATTATATTCTACCAATTTAAAAAAAACAAAATGAAGAAATCGGCGGTCGATGGGGATTGATACCTCGACCTACTGCATAATACACCAATGCCCTAACCAATGCGCCATTGGAACCTTATGTTATGGGGATTCCATCAAATTTAGAGTTAAGTTGCCAAAGTTTTTGAATGGAGGTTGGGCTCGCGGCCTATTTATGGGCACGTCAACCAAGGTTTGCACACAATCTGAGGTAGGCACGGATCTCGAGGAGGAGTACATGGATCCCGAGAGAGGGTACAGTATGGATGCATAGTTGTGTGTGCCAAGAGAAGAGCCAATTTTTGGTGTTGCATAGATTTGCATGCCATGAGATACTTTGTCCGCATATAGGCATGTTTATACTCATTTTTCTTTTTTTCTCGAGAGGAGTTCAATGGTGATGTTATTTTTGTGCTAATATGTTGTCTTTATAAGTATTAGTCAATATTTCCATTAATGAGCGCCATAGTGCATCGTTTGGCGTGTAAAGAAGGTGAAATTGAGCTAGTTCATCATATCATAGAATTTCTACTCATTTTTCTCAGAATTTCGCAAGGAATTCAATGGTAAACTCTATATTTGAGTTTGGGCAGTGACATTAAAGAGAGTCCTTCAAATTAGCTTTGTAATTCCATGTTGTAATGTAATTTGACATTTGAAATTATGAGGAGCAGTATTATTGGTTGAAGGGAACTTTTTGAAGATGAAGTAAAACTATGTTATCAATATTGTATAACTTGAGTTCTTTTATTTTCTAATGTGTTATCTCATAATTCTTCAAAATAATCATCATTTTATGAGATTTTGGATAATAAACACATCATCATTTTTCTCCAAATCACCTCAATGCAAGCAAGAATTATTTTGAATCAAGTTAGATGCTAAAATGGGTTTTTAAACACTAAGATTGGTATCTAATGATTTTTGGATCAAGTGGTACCAGAGCTAGTTTGTACGTGCATTTGCAAGTTGTTGATGTGGTGAGGTCCAAGACTTAAGTTAGTGAAGGTTTCAAAGACTCTTGTTGAGAGGAAAAAATGATTAAAGCTCTCATGAAGTTAAGGCTACAGAAGAACATTAACTGACATATTGAGAAAGAGAATTTTGAATTAAGGATGCAGCTACAATATCTCGAGGAGGAGAAGCAGAAGCTACAAGATCGATTGATATGTCATGAGGAATTCCATAGAGGCATTTTTCATGAGTTGGAAAGTAAGTTGCAAACCAAGGATTAGATATTGGCACCATTAACATCATTCAATGAAGATTGGCAAGTAGAGGATGTAAAGTCTTTGATGCAAGAGAAACTAACTTCTTCAAAAAACATGATCGAGAAAGATGATTCCTCATATTATTCTTTTTCCCGTCAAGATGGAGAATGCTCAAGGATGGCTGAAGAAAGGAGAACTTCAGATGACGAGGTCCTTCATAAGCAGTTAGACTTGCCTTCCAGCCCAGGGAAACGTAACATATGTAAGACATCTCCAGAAAGAGATTTGCATTCTAAAGAGGGAATGGAGACATTTCCCACTGGTAAGATTGGTATATGGTCTAAGTATCCATGTGCTTCATGTGGAACTAGTAACCATAATATCGCAAAATGTCAAAAAAAACAATCTGTGCAAGAAAAACCATCCATGAAGAAGGGTAAAGGTAAAGGTCATTTCTCAAAGCAAAGTAAAAGGGGGAATGACAAGAAGGGATCGTGGTTCCAAGATGGAAACAAGACACTATGCTCTTATTGTGGTAAGAGTGGACATCAGATCGAGAAGTGTTGGGCACTTTATACACACTTATGTCTGAAGTGGAACCAAAAATATGTGAAGGCACCAGCAAGATGACAAGTAGCAACCGCAAGTGAAGTTAATAGTCTTGATGAAAGATTCAAGAAACAATATTTCTTAATGGTTAGTCTTAATAGTGTGACATATGAAGACATCGATATATGGTTCATGGACAGTGGCTCGTCTCACATGACAAGGATGAGATCAGTATTACTGACTTTCTCAGAGATTGACATATATTTCTATGTAGGATCTGAAACTAACACCAGCCAAGCAATAAGAGGGTATCGATATGTAATATTCCAGCTCAAGTCGGGAAGATTTATGGGAATAGAACATATGTTATATGTTCTAGATTTGGAAGTAAACCTTCTTTCATTTGTAGCTTTTGAAGATGAAGGATATGCAATTGCATTCTAGAATGGCCAGGTACTTTTGTATTCAAGGGAAGCTACTCAAGATACAACAATAGTTCTTGGTGTTCATAAGGAAGGGTTATATAGGTTACTGGGAAGGCCTATAATCTAGTCTAATAGTTTCTTGGATTCAACATCATATTCTACATCAGATTCAATGTCAAATTCAGCATCAACGCCAGAGGCATTCTTAGAGATAGGAAGTTGTGAGACTCCTTCCAGTACTAAGGGAAGGATGAATCCATGAATAAACCACCCATCAAAAGAGATATCTGTAAATATGTATATTTGTAAAATGCAAGATAATATGCATATGTAGATACCTTTTATTTATATTGTTGTATTAGAAGGCTTGTAAGCCACTCATCGTATATTGTAAGAGTGAGAAGAATTTTGTAAAGGATTTCTATATAGCCACCTTATATATTGTTTAAAGTGAGAGGAATCTTGTAAAGGGTTTCTGTATAGCCGCTTTGTTATAGGAGTGAGAGAGATCTTATAAAGATTTATAATCCTTTCGACAATAGTGTAGACAATTGCATTGTCTTGTTATCAGCTAAGAACTATATATGCATCGAATTGTTTAAGTTAACATTCTTATTCTGAAGTACTGAAGGAAAAGGAACAGTAGGATGCAGGTAGTTTGAGCATGCAGATCGAAAGTGAGAAGAGCATTGAAGTAACGTAAATCTTCCTAGAGAAGGTAAAGGAGAAATAATATTTTTTATCGAGAGATAAGAGGTATATACTTGTAAATATGCATGTTATAAGCATATCAAAGTTATTATGTCATGTTCGTGTAGATGTATACCTTGATAAAAAAATAGTTCAAACAGTACAGATGTATACTGAGAATATGTTTGGAATTGTTTTCAAGGAAGGAGAGAAGAAATGGACGGGGAATTCATTCAGAGACTCCTACAAATACATCAACAGTATAGGGACAAAGAGTTCAAAAGGGAAAGGCATAGATCAGCATTCGACTTGGTTTCATATTGGCCAAGATAGACTATCTTCTACGGAGAAAAAGATGGGAGTGGATGTTGAGTACAGGATTCAGATTCAGATATTATAGAGATTCAGTGAGCATAGTTTTGTTGTGAAGGAATCTGTGAGCTAGATCCAGAACTATATTTGAACTAGTGTCAATTTCCAAAGAGCCAGAGTCAGAGCCATATTCTAGAGAAGCAGATAGAAGTTAACTAATATAGTATCCACTATCCAAGATCCAAGATGAAGATTTAGTCCCAGAATATTCAGCAAGGTGGAAAAGTTAAGAATCTTCATCATCTCTAAGTTACTGGATAAGAGAATTATAGTAAGGTGGAAGAGTGAGTAAGGGTTATCATCACTAAGTTGTTGAAATATTCCTACTTTTAGAGGACCAAAAGTTCATTTAGATTTGTCTTCTTCATGAATATTCTCTTTATGCATGTTAGACTATATTTGTCTACTATATGATCACTGCGCAATAATTATGAATGTTACAGTAAATGGTTTATATTTCAAGATGAAGAATAATGGTACTATATCACTGAATTCACTAAGTAACAAAGGAAGAACAAATACAAGATAATACACATAGGACAAATAAGTAAGAATGATTAAGATTATTACCTCCCATTCCCTCACTACTATAGAAACTCGGTTCTTGTATCCCCAATAGATGCCTCAAGTGAGACTTCACTTGCATGCAGGTGATGTCGAAAGGGTCGGTGTCTTAAGGGTTTTGTTGGTTAAGATAACTTGAACCTAGGATCTTATAATCGTGCGCCAACAGTATAAGTATATATATATATATATTATATATATATATATATTATATATATACGCACACACGAAGGGAACAAACTAAACCCATTATTACGATCCTCGTGCCCATTGTTTCTCATTTTCACCCCATCCAATCCCTTCAAAACTTGCATGCTTATATGTCTAGGGTTCACTATCTTTAGTAGCCCTCCCCACTTTGTTCTTCTTTTCGCGATAGATTCTTCGCCTGCCCTCAGCCCTGCCTTAGCTCACATCTCCCCTAGAGTGTGTTCAACCATATTACATCGAATTTTAGGGAAAACATCCAACTCAATGTTTCCCTCTTCCCCCTCAAAATATGAGAGTCTTGAGGCTCATTCCTTTATTTGCATGACATTATCCCCTCCAGATCCCTATCAGAGTCTCGATTTCATCTTCACCAAGGGAAATGTTGGTTTGGTTTTAGTGTTTTAGCTAATAGAAAAGACAAAAATTCATCTGGAGTCTACTCTGAATCTAAATGCTACATTGGTGGGGATCACAATTTTCCCGTCAATACAGTTTTGCATCGGTGTGGAGAAGAGAATCCTCTCACTGATATAGGCTTGTATCGACAAAGAAATCTTCTTCTCACCAATATCACAAAGGAACACAAATGATATCCTGGAATTAAACCCAAGCTCTATCTCTTCTCAATCCTTGCATGTGAAAAGTCAGTAAGCACTAGATATATTGTTTAACATTCTCTTTTCAATAATAATGGTAAACGTATGTTTTTGGGTGCCGTCGTGATTTCTTTTTTCAAATTCATCCATGACTCCTCCTCAAAAAAACTCACAAAGTGCAGACAAATATCATGTTGAAGAGGCCTTTGCAAGAAGGATTATAGACGAGGAAGACATCAACACCCTATTGATGGATCCTAAATCCATTTAGTTCAACAGCAGGAACCAAACCTGCCACCGAGGCCCAATTAGACTCTGCGGTGTTTAATAGTGGAATGGTTCTCCAAATCTCGCAATCCGGCCAATTTAATCGATGGGATTTATGTTTTCTTGCGAAGGCGTCTCCTTCAGTTCGGACTTTTTTACACCCTTTCATCTTGAATTCTATCGTTTTGGATTCTTCAAAATTCTCAGCTAAGGTTCGTTTGGAAGCCCTCTTTGCAAACATGGAAATAGAAACTGGGAGCGCATTAGCATATACTTCGATTTGCAACTCCTGAGTTGGTTTAGCTTCAGGCTGGAATTTGTTCAAAATAGTTGTGAATCTTTAATTGAAATCTTTAACCTTCTCTTTTGAACTCATGGTGGTTGCGAACAATTCAGCCATCAAAGCTCCTGTAGTGGTTTCTTCGGCAAATTTATCTTAAAAATCCTTTTGAAACTTTGTCCAACTAGTTATGGATCCTACGGGTAAGTTGAAATACCATGTGGAGGCAGATTTCTCAAAAGTGTAGGGGAAAATCCTGCATACTACATCTTCATGTTGGACATTCATAAGTTTGATCGCTAGTATGAATTTCTTGATATGATCTTCAGGTAATCATGAGGTTTTGGGGTCGAACTTAGGAAGTAGCTTCTCTGGATGTCGGGGAAGGTTATGGAATGGTCCCGGAAGAGCCAAATCGTCTACATCCAACCAGGGTTGATTATTTTATGGTGGGTTTCCCCTTTCTTCATTATGGTCGTTGTTGTCTTCCATATCTTCAAATTCTCAGTTAAACTCCTCCTCTTCCGAAAAATCATCTGGTTCAGAGATGTTGTCGGTTGGCATTTCGAGGATGTTCAATTTCAGTGATTGTGAAATCTATTAGGTCTTCTATTGTGTACACGAAAACCTTCTCGGGAGTATTGACCACTGGTCTACTTATTTTTTGTCTTCGAGGAAGTATTGGAGCTAAAGACAACGCACCGATATGTCGGGCATATGCTCTTGTGATTCTTCTAGATTGATTTAACTCCTCATGAGGGAGAGTGTAAGGTATATCAGGGAACAATTGCTCTTCCTCGGGTTGGGGTGAGTTACTCGTTTCAAGAGTACTCAATGTGTGTGGGTTGTATTGGGAATGACTATCCATGAATGTGGGTTGTTTTGAATCTACCGGTTGTCTGAAATATTATATGAAATATGTATTCAACCATTCATTCTTCAAGCCCTCCTTCTAGCTCCAATTCTGTTGATGGGTCCTAAATCCCTTTAGTTCAACAACAGGAACCAAACCCACCACCGAGACCCAATTAGACCATGAAGCGTTTAATAGTGGAATGGTTCTCTAGATCTTGCGATCCGACCAATTTAATCGATGGGCTTTACGTTTTCTTGCGAAGGCGTCTCCTTCAGTTCAGACTTTCTCTTTTTGTATTTTATCTTAGGTGGGACCGATATAAGATGTAATCGGGTATAAAACAACTTGGCAACAAGCAAGATTAAGTTTAAATACTGGAGAAGAGGCTAAGTTTGGGATAACCCGCTACTCAAGCATGCAGACGACAATTTTATACCACAGGCCCAGTACTAATACATTAACCATGTGAGCATCCAATTATTGTCTGACATACCAATTATCATAAAGAAAACACATATGTGATAGGATAATGGCAAGCAAATTAATTCACCTGCTCTAATCATCCATCACATAATAACACAACGATTCATCTTCATCATTAAAGAAAAGAACTGTAAAGCATTGCATCAGATAAATTAACAATAGATTTAATAGCTCTTACTTGTTACAACATCCATTCATGAGACAAGATAGGAAATAGTTCTTCTCTATGCCCAATCACACATGCATTTGATGAAAATATAACTTGTCTCTGGTCCAGAAGGACTTCTCAATTACGAGTAGCTTCAAAATAATTCTTAACAAACCAGAAAAGGAGATTTTCTTGCAACAACCATCGACCTCTAACTAATTGGTCGATGCTCTTATTTATAACATAAAAATAACAACGAACCCTAGCTCTACTCTTGACGTGAGCCGCTGCATGACTGAACCAGGATACACCGCAGAAAACCACCTGCAAAGATCAAGCACAGACATTTACCTGATCTGATCCGCCAGTATGAATGCAGAAGAGGGGGGGGAACCCCCCTCGTACAACAATATTACGGCTAACGATAGATCGGGAACAAGGGAAAAATGACCATCGTTTGAGCCGCCACAGCAGATACGCGAACAACTCCTCACCAGAGAACAAGGACCCAGTAAGGAAATGGAAACGGAGGCCAGCACGTCCCATCCAAAAGCACCTCATGGGTGGGAGCTCGACAAATGCATTTCGCAAATGGAAAAACCCCTGAGATACATCATAAGCTCAACAAGAGTGGGGGAACATATCCAGTTCATGCAAGAACATGCCCTCATTGGAAAATTTATGGGACTATGGTCGTCCGAAAGGGATCTGAACAGATGGATCAAACACTAGTGGAACCCCAAGGGTGACTAAGTTCAACTCAGCTCCAAAGGCTTCTTCACAATCATTCTGTACAACCCAGAAGACCGAGATCGAATCTTTGAGAACGGCCCATATTTCTACAACTCGGTTGGGCTTTTCCTAAGATTTTGGACAGAATGCTTCAGCCCAAACAAGGAGGACTTCACAATGGCACCTGTCTGGATCCGCCTCTACTCCTTGCCGCAGGAGTTCTGGCTGGAGGAGATTCTCATGGGAATAGGTAATACAATAGGTCACTATGTTAAAGCTTCAGAAGCCACAAAGCAAAGGAAATACACATCATACACCCGAATATGTGTTTACATGAATATATATAAGGCTCTACCAGGGGCAGTATTGCTGGAGTATCAGGATGAAGACTGGATACAAACTCTAGACTACGAACATATCCCTTTCCATTGCAGAAAATGTCATGAACATGGCCACCTATTCATAGACTTCCCCCTGAATAAGCAAGATTCCAAAGCCAACGATACTTCACAAAAAGATGGCTTCACCACTGTCCCGACCAGAAAGAGAAATCCTCCTAGACGACAGATCCTCGACCCCAAGCTTAAGATCTCGACTAAAAATTCCTACGAGATACTGAACTAGCTACCTGAAGAAGAGGAAATCCAAGATCCACACAAAGGGTCGCAACAGGGCAAAGAATAGAACCAAACCCTTTCCTCCTCTAGCCCAAATAAGGAAATCTACCCAGAAGAGAAAGGAGATGGAGATGGTGACATCTTAATGCAGATGGCCGCTTGAGATTTAACAGGTATTGACCTTGAGAAACTTGAGGAAGCCCTCAATCAAAAGGATCTGCAAGCCCTCCCTGAAGAGCAACTCTGAAAGGTACACAAGGTCTTTCTCGACTCAACTGTGGGATCCACGGCACACTTAGGCATAGCCACAGAATCAAGCTCAAGCTAAAAAAAAATACCACGAGAGAACAAAAGAAGGGGATGCAAACCAGTACATCAATTAATCAAGGAAGCAAGCAATCTCATGATTAACTCAGGTCAGATTCACAAGCTCTCGGAGGGATACCTCCACCCAAACCCACCCTCATAATGATGAATATCATCACTTGGAACATTAGAGGACTCAATGGCAGATCCAAACAGAGGATCCTCCGAGACTGCATCAAGGCATAAAACCCAGACATTCTAATGTTACAAGAAATGAAATGTGCAGGGACAGAGGCTGAAACCATCTTCCAATGCATCTGGAGAGGATGCAACTTTATTCAAATAGACTCCTCAGAGGCTTCAAGGGGTCTGGCCATACTTTGGAACCCAAGCAACACTACTCTTAGCAGACCTTTTTCCACAATAGGCACCATAACAGCCCACTTTGAAGTCACAGGCTCGAATCAGGAGGGAACCATCACCAATGTTTATGGACCCCAAAGTCAACAGGGAAAAAGATAAATTCATGGAACGGCTAGCCCTTATCAAATCTTTGGCGACCACACCTAACTAGATCATAGGAGGCGACTTCAACATGATCGTTTCATTGGAGGAAAAAACCGGCGGGAGTAGAAGGCTCGAACAAGACAGTGGTAAGTTCAAAACCCTTATTGATCATCTAAAGTTAGTAGACATAGAGAACAACAATGGTACTTTCACTTGGTCCAACCGCAGGTCAGGAAACCAACATGTAGCCTGTCGACTGGACTGCTTTCTTATGGCTGAGGAACTGATTGAAAAAGACCTCTGCATGGAAAGTCTTATTCTCCCCAAAGCTGGATCGGACCACTGGCCAATATCCCTCCATCTGGAAATGGAGGCAGCACCTAAATATAAACCATTCTGGTTTGAGAAATTTTGGCTCACACACCCAGACTTCCAACAGCTTGCAAAAACTTGGTGGGCTCAAGCAGAAATAGATCATGGTACTAGCATGTACAGATTTCAGCAAAGGCTCAAAAACTTCAAGCAATTGTTAAAGCACTGGAATAAAAACACCTTCGGAAACATATTCCAAAGCATGCAGGAAATAGAGAACAGTCTGACAGCGATAGCAGAAATTTCAATTCAGGGACTTGAACTACTGAACTTATGGAAGAGGAAGAGAAGCTACAAGCGCAACTAGAGAAAGAAGAAAGCAAGAGGAAATTTTATGGAGGCAGAAGTCCAAGGTACAATGGCTCAAAGAGGGGGAAAAGAACACAAAATTCTTCCACAAAACCATGGTACACCGCCGACACATCAACAGAATTACCCATCTGGAGGATGGACAGGGAAATCCAATTAGAGAACATACCCAAATAGAAGAAGAGCTCAACAGGTACTACCATGATCTCCTAACGGAAACTAGGGAGGATAGAGACGAAGCCATCAGACGAGTGACCAGCCACATACCCTCACTGGTGACCCCTGAACAGAACGCTACTCTAATGAGGCATATCACTCAGGAGGAAGTGGACCAAGCAACAAAATCTATGCCCCCAGGAAAAGCTCCAGGCCCAGATGGCTTCACTACTGACTTCTTCCATCATTGTTGGGACATAGTACGGAAGGAGGTCTGGGAGGTAGTAGAGGAATCACGAACATCAAGCCAAGTTCTCTCAGCCCTCAACGCAACCTTTCTCACTCTAATACCAAAAGAGGAAAGGGTCACAAATCCCAAACAGTTCAGGCCCATTGCTTTATGTAATGTAATTTACAAAATCATTACAAAGGTGATTGCGAATCACCTCAAGCCAATTTTTCCCTATGTCATCTCCAAGGAATAAGAAGGGTATGTAGAGGGAAGACAAATCATGGACAACATTATATTAGCTCATGAGGTCATCCAGTCTCTCAAGTAAACAAAAACTCTAGGTATGCTAATCAAACTTGATCTCTCAAAAGCGTTTGATAGAGCTAGCTAGCAATACCTTCGGGCCACCTTAAATTCTTTTGGTTTTGATCAGAATTGGGTAAACTGGATTCTGAACCTCACCTCCTCGGCCTTATTTTCCATCCTTTTCAATGGAGTCCCTTCCCGGCCCTTCTCACCCTCTAGAGGTATCAGACAAGGGGACCCCTTATCGCCCTTTCTATTGTACTTATGGAGGAAGGCCTGGGACGCTACATTAAATCAGCAGTCCTAGAAGGCTCTCTCAAAGGCCTACCCCTACACAACATCAAACCAGCTCCTTCACACAGTCAATTTATTGATGACACCCTACTCATGAATTCCCCTACTGCAAGACAAGCCAACAAGCTCAACTCCATCCTCTCAGATTTCACAGAAGCCTCAGGTATGACGCTTAACCTAGACAAATCCAAGCTCTTCTTTTTCAATACTCCAGCTGCGGTCCAACTTCACATCTCCAAACTCCTGGGAATACCCAAGAGCTCCCTTCCGTCCAATTACCTAGGCATTCCTCTAACAGGAGCACCAACAAAGTCCATCTCCTGGGATAGCCTCCTCCTCTCCATCTTGAACAGGCTGAACAACTGGACCTTCAGAACGCTAAATATTGTGGCCAGGCTGGTTTTTCTTAAATCAGTCCTACAAACCCTTCCCACTTACCTCTTCATGGCCCTAGCAGCTCCTAAGAAAATCATCAAAGCTATAAGGAACCTCCAGTGAAACTTCCTCTGGCAAGGCCTTCAACCCAACAAGAAGTGGGTGTTGGTAGGCTAGGACAATATTTGCGCACCAAAAAGCATGGGAGGCCTAGGACTCCAAGATCCAAGAAAGCTCAATCAGATAATGGGAGCCAAAATGTGGTGGAGATGGCTGAAAACACCAGATGCCCTATGGACGCAAATCTGGAAGGAAAAATATGCTCCCTCCATGTAGGCTGACCAACTGATCAGGCACAATGTCCGAATACAGGGATCTAACATTTGGAACACAGCCTGGAAAAACAGAGACCTGGTACAAAAGCACGCTTTTTGGGAGATACGAAATGGAGAAAGTGCCATGTTTTGGCAAGACTCATGGCAGCAATTCAAACCTCTAAATGATCTGGTAGAACTAAGGCCCCTCCAACATGTTCTCAATCAAGATATTCCCCTAAAGGTGAAAGACCTCTGGAAACCTGAAGAACAAAGACTGCAGTGGTGAAAGTGGAAAACTTCTAGCCAGGAATTAAGGGTCCCAGAGAACTTAAATCTGCAAGCTTGGAAACACTACGCAAGTCACTTGAAAATCCCCAACAAAGAAGGCCCGAATATCCTTAGATGGGGGCACTCCACAACTGGCAACTTTTCAGTCAAAGAGGCCTACTACCTACAAGGTAACTACCAAAATCAGGAAAAGGAAAACATTTGGAACAAGGTTTGGAATAAGGCACTCTAGCCTAAGGTATCCACCTTCCTTTGGTTGATCGTACATAACAGAATTCTAACCTGGGATAACAATAGACGAAGAGGCTTCATTAGACCCTCAATATGCGTCTTATGCCAATAGCAAGAGGAAACCAAAGATCATCTTTTCAATGGGTGTCATTACAGCTAGTCGATATGCGACCAGGGAGCTCAAATAATGCGTAGATCCAATCAAAATAGATGCAGCGTCAGAGACACGATTGAAAACTGGGACTCGATCACTTACAACAACCCCTTACTGAACTATATTTGGCAACTCCTCCCAGGCTTCATTCTCTGGCAAATATGGAAGGAACGAAACAAACGAATCTTCCACTCCAAGGACTCCACACCATGACTAACTTGGGCAAAAATTGCCACACTTATCAAGGAAACAGTTAGAAGCAAAACTTGGAAACTAGAGGATCTAAAATGTAACCCGGAAGAACACTGCATTCTCCAAAACTGGCAACTCGGCTTGATCAACAAGCTGGCGATCAGAGCACCCAAACGCCAAAACAATAGTCCAATCACTTGGACCCCTCCTTCTGCAAGTTTCATAAAGATCAACTTTGATGGGGCTTCCAAAGGAAACCCAGGACCAGCTGGCTATGGAGCTATACTCAGAAACTCCAGAGGAGAAATCCTCGTCCTGGCAGCGGGATATTTGGGAGAGACAACAAACAATGCAGTGGAGTTAAGTGGCCTACTACAAGGTCTACGAGTAGAAATCACCCAATACATTCGTAAGATCATCTTGGAGGAGGACTCACAAATCGTCATTCAGCTAATCACTAAAATCCTCCACGGGGAAAACCCGCAAAAAATCTCACCCAATTGGCGACTCTCTGGGCTGCTAGGGGAATTCAAGGGCCTCCTAAGGGCCAACCTTAGCATCACCCCTTCTCACATAAAGAGAGAGGAAAACAGGATGGCGGATTTCTTGGCAAATGAAGGTGTATTAAGGGAGACAGAACAGATACACTGGCAAGCACACAGCTCTGAAGATTCAGACATCTCAAAGTGGTGTCAAGCTCTTGCCAACAGGGATCTCCAACCCCCAGATGGGGTGCCACATGGAGAAGGAAGAACACGTGGAGCAGCACCAGGAGGGGCCGTTAATGGTGGCCACCAGCTCCCATCTCCTCGCCATTTATGATGGGTACAAACCCAAGCGGCCTTTACCATACGACAAGGCCTCTCACTCGCGCGAGGAGAACGGTCGACCCGAGCATTAAGACTACAGCCTTAATGGCCATAACTATCATTTTCGTCCTTATCAACAACCTTGGAGGCTTTGGGATGATTCGAAAAGTTGTAGAGCCGAACAAAGACAACCTCGCAGTGGGCATTCCGGCAATAGTTATATTTCTAAGCATGCCACGAGCAAGGGGGAGACCTCGCAGAGGTGCAGGGTGGTATGCGGCCGACTCGCAAAGGAAAAGGCAAAAGAAATTTGAGAGAGCACTGACTCTAGATAAGAGAAGGAGACCCAGGAAGTCCAGAGGAATTGGGACGCCCCCCATGGCGTATGTCGAGGAGATTCCTCTAGAGGAATCCATCCAGAATTACTCAGAGAGCCTCCTCTTCATGGTTCTGGACAATTGGGATCCCCCCACTTGTTTCGGAATGGACGTCGTGACCCTTGTTCCAAGAGCTGAAAACTGTCCCATAGGCACTCTAGCTGAGGAATTCACACCTTGCTTTGTAGAGGAAGAGACACGGGAAGGCAGGGAAGAAAACATCTGTATTACAACCGGTGAACCTCCTGAGGAAATGAAGCAGCAGAGTGGGCAGCGAGAGCACCAGGAAAAGGCTGACACACGGATGGAAGCTCCCCCCTCCTCCTTTCTGCAGAATTCATAGAACCAACCACCACTTCTTCACCCAGAGCACCTGTATTTAATCTTTGATGTAAGCAGCATGTTGGACGACCAAATTTTCAGAGCCATCCGCATCAATCAATGCCTAGATATGCTTTACGTCGCCTACTCCAGCGCCACCCCAAGGTGCCAATGCCCCACCTGTGTGCAGGTCTACACCATCCCAGTCAGATGAGGCAAGGAGAAAGACGACCACGAGGACACCGGCTAAGAGGTTTTCCTATTTGTTTACTGTTAGAAACTCTTTTCTTTTGATGCAAACCAGAGTTGCAGCTCTTCTAGCTTATAGCAATGATAGTGGTAGTATAGTAATGGACAGACTAATACTAAGGTTGGCCATGCATCCTGGTTTCCTTTGGGTAGGGTGGCAGACTAACACTTTGAGTTTGGAAGCTAGCATGGAATGGCCAGTTGTCTCGGTTTACTTTCCAGGTGGAACAACTGGCACTTCAACATAATTCTGTAATTTTGCAATATTAATATAATAGGACCTGCCTTTTTATTTAAAAAAAAAAAACATAAAAATAACGGCCAAAGTGCAATTAAACAAAACAAAATTCACCATGTGGCATTCTCTCCTAACATTTTTCCAATAGTCATCTCAAGATATCACTTTGAAAGGGTGAATTTTCTCATACTCCGACCAACTGATGAACAACTCCTCGCAGGTGTGGCCGTATGGAAATATGTGTTGTTCCATCGGAGCCACACAAATCTCTCTGATCTTTATTGCATGTGCTTGATATTTCACCAGACTGACGCTTAACTGCTGCAACAAAGCCTGAGCTCTTATCGAGTGTTCCATAAATTGTTGCACCTGTCCTGGCGTTGTGTCAGTCACCTTCGTTAGATCTTCGGCCCATAACGAATCTTTCTTGGTGTGCGATTCGACTATGTCGCGCAAGTCGGTAAAGTCGTTGGGTGTGCCGAAATTGAGCAATCTGATATCTTTCATAGCCTTGTTGATCTTACCCCAATGTTTCTCGCATTTGGCCCATTTCTCTTGAATTTCCCGATGCAGTTCCTGAGACATTCTTGCCCAATATTCAACCGACTTCTTTATGCGATCTTGACTGATTTCGTTCAACACCTGAATGACTTGTTCTTCTTTCTCTCGACCTTGTTGGACTGCACCAATGTAGTCGATTCGCTCTACATCTTGCTGCACCTTTTCATACCACCGCTCCATATCCTTGCACGTCGTGAGTGCCATGAGAGTATCTTCCTGGAGCTCAGCTATCTTCGCAGTGAAAAGGTGTCGCTCGTTCGTGAGTTTGTTATAGGCCTCCTTGAACATGCTCCTTAGGTACACCATAGCCTAAGTGGTGTCCTGATAGCACTTAGCCAGATGATGCAAATGTTCTATTTCTTTCAGGGCGATGACCATCTCTTTTTCATCTCATTTAGCTCTGTCCAGGGTGGCATCTGAGATCGCCATCCCCACGTTGACAAGCTCAGATGTTCTGGCATCTTTTGTGTTTATCATTTTTTCCTTTGTAGTGATGAGGATGGAGCGATCTAACATGATCCTCCTCTTCTTTGTGGTTCTTTGGACGATTTCCTTCCTTTTTCGATCATAGGTGATTGCATGTATATCGGCTACCTTGTCCAAAGGTTCGGGAATATGTTGATCCCCCCATGTGAGTGTATTTCTGAAAATTCCGACGGTATATACTTGTTCAAGATCGGGACCTCAAACTTCCTCTTTATGCTCCGAAGGCCCGGATTTTGTCTGGCTGAGACACCACACCTATTGGAGATCCAGTTGGTGGCGTTGTGAATTCAAGGTCATCCAACCCGACAAGTTCATCAACATCTATAAATTTGGGGCCGCTTATACCCACCTAGCTTCTCTCTGGGTTATCGACAGGTGATCCTGTCATTTCTGATAGGTCTAGGTCATCTTGTAGTTGATCAAGCACTTGTAGTGCCCGTTCTAACATGAGCAATCCCCTTTCCCACGCATCCTGTACCAAATGGATATCTTTGCCTTGTGTTGGGGCTATCAAGTGGGCTTCTATTGCTTCGGATGCTATCCTTTCTTCTCTAGCCCTGAGGACCTCTTGAGTCGATTGTTCCAGGACTATTGCTTGCTCATCCCAACTCATGGCCTTGAACCTGGTTGCCTTAGGGTCAGCCATCCTCGTCATCACCTCATCCCAGTCTTGAGAATTTTCGATGAAGATTTCATCTTCAAACCTGTCATGGGCATATGGCTAGCAGGACGATACTTGTGATGCATGCTTCAGGACCACACTCGTTGGGTCGTGCTTGCGGAAACGGCCAGTCTGGAATCGGAATTCCAAATGGCTTAACCCTTCCTGATTGGATTGAGCGATGTATTTTACCATGTAGAAACCTATATGAAATCCATAAGGTATGAATGTATGCTTCTTATGTTTTACCAGAGTAGTGTTGTAACCTTGCAGGATGGTCTGATAATAGATTTCCCCTATTACTAGTCAATTGGGGACATACACAGGTAACATGTGTGGTGTTCTGGTGGCTCCGAAAACCCTGATATAGGTATCGCGCTCATCCAGATACCAGTGGCCAACCTTTGATATCATCCTTTTGGTCACATATGACAGTCTTGGGCACTCTTTCTTGAACAACAAAAAATGAATACGTGCGACAAATTGATCGTAGATGAGAGAGTAGGATTTCTTGTACTTGTTCTCCCACAAGATGTCGAAATATACATGGACCGGAAGTTATGAGGCGTGCCATCTCAAGTTCATTCTGGAAAAGGCATTTCTGGCACAGATGACATCTAATAAATAAGAAGCCATATAGAAGGATGGGGTTTCTCCCTCTTTCGACGTCTGGGCATGTTGAATGTAAATCCTCAACTGCTTTGAAATGATGACGCCCCAGTTAAAACCCCTCCCCGAAATGGCTATAGTGTAAGCTAGAGGCATCCGTGCCTCTGAAAACCTGGAAGAGAACAAGAAAAGAGAGCTTGGATCTAGAACAACCATGGAGGGCGAATTTTGGAGCATTTGGGAGCTAAATACTGAAGAGTTAGGTTGTCAGGTCTGAAGAGTGAAATCTCATGTGAGTTTCATTATAACAACAAGTGTTTGCTGCTATTTTGTTGGTAGTTCTCCTAGCAGTGAGTTCCCTTGAGTTCCCAGTAGAGAGATTCTTGGTTACCCGTGCTAGAGAGACCTTGATAAATGAATGGGACGCCCGAGGGACTGAGATCAGTGAAGGGGTACATTCCTTGGGTTGGGCAGGTTAAGAGGAAGAGTGTTGGTGGAAAATCGAGATAGTTGTAGGAGAACACCATTGGGTTGTGGGATTTATGATCTGTGAGTGGACAATGAGAGACCACCCTCTTTTGTTGATTGCTAGCCCCATCTCAAGGGTGACTTGTTGTTCATATTTGGAACAACAAGTCTATGGTTGGGTGGAACGCCCGTCCCAAGTAGTTGGTTACACAACAAAATTAAAAGATAAGTGTTTTATATGTTTTTGTGATCTATTTATGAATTAAATGGTTGTTTATGAACTCTGTGTATAAGATTGATTTATATGCTGATGTATTTGAGTTTACTAACTACATTTCATGTTCATTTTAGCATGTTCTAGATGCACCAATTTAATGGTATCAGATATTAGTGAAATTTGGTTGTGATTCATAACTTGTAAGCTACATGAAATTAATTAGATAGCAAAAAAATCACTTTTATAAGTATTCTGCATGTAATGGTCCTCAACTGGGCTTGGGAAACGTTACAAACTCAAATAGCAATGACTTCTATCATTCATGTTTGCATGACTTGTAGAACACTTGCACCATCAAAAGTCAAGTGCATTGAATATTTTATATATAAGAATACAAAAATACACATATTATACCTCATATTTTTATTGGATTGAAGAAAAAACATACATTCAATATTAAACTTGACCATAAAGTTTTTGAAATGAACCTTTCCATGGTATTCTTTGAAGACCATACTTGTATGCATGAGAACTGCACCCACTTTACAAAGGAGGTAAGGTATACCTAACCTTGTTGCCCATTTTACTTACTTGTTTTTATAAGATCCATAATATCACAATGTCACGCTATTTGATTTTGAGAAAATCTGTATTTTAATTAGTGAATTTATATACAATTAGTTAATGCAAAGTAGTCAACCTTGTCTCCAAAAACAAATCCTTAAGAACAATTGATGTCAAACTATCATGAACACGTAATAAAACACTAACATTATAACTTGATCCCTTGAAAAAGAATGTCAACACCAAAGTTCCATGAGTTTCAGAGCTTGGAAATTGTGCATTGAAATTGACAACTACCACCTAATTAGATTACAATATCACTAGAATTGGGGTTGTAAAGGAGATCATATGTACAAAGATTGTCCTCACAGAGGTGAAAAAGTGAGAACTGTTCACAATGTACAACAAGTTGAAACAATGGAGGACATGGGAAGAAATGTGCCAAGGATCTATGCAGCCCTGGACAACAAGCAAGCATAGTATCAATCACATATGATTGAAGTGGAAGGTATGATCAACAACCAAACCATTGCTATTTTAATTGATTCAAGAGCTAGTCATATTTATATAGATTCTAAGATGGTGGAAATTTTGCATTTGCCAAGAAGCAAGCATGGAAAATCTTGGTTGGTGCAGCTGGCTACCATAGCCAAAAGAAAAGTTAATGAGATGGTTAAGTCATGTCTTATGGACATGAATGGACTAAACACAAGGGCAGATTTGAACATCTTGCCTTTAGGTTCCTATGACTGTCTAATTGGGATGGTTTGGTTGGACCAACATCATGCCATCCTAGACTGTCATAATAAGGCATTTACTTGCTTGGATGAGGAAGGGAACTTATGGAAAGTGCAGGGAACTCCCAGGGCAGTAACCATTAGAGAGATTTCAGCATTGCAGCTGAAGAAATGTTACAGAAAAGGGTGTCAAATATTTGCAGCTCATATGGAAGAGACACCTAAAGATAAGGTGCCAAATTTGGAAGATTATGCAGTCTTGGAAAATTTTGAAGATGTGTTCAAGGAGGT
>SNQJ01S0049707.1:65275-83988 GCA_010110895.2 Picea sitchensis
GATTCGTGAGGTAAAGGGGGAGTGACGTATGGGAGTGGGAAGTTACATGTGGGAGATGAGGGCGTGAGAGTATAGTGAGGAGGGAGTGAATTAAGGGGACGGGTGAGTGAAGGGAAGGTTACGTGAGAGAGAGTGTAGCTTACGTAGATGAGAGTGGAGGTAGAGATGACGTGGGGAAGAGGGAAGCTACGCATGGTGTGTATTAGGACGGCAACAGGGACTAAGAGGATGGGCCATGACAAACTACAAGGGTCTAAAGAAACCACCTAAGTAAAAAAAACTTTACATAGATCAGTAAGCATGGTCTAGTGAAAATACATAGGATACATGGTCACAAATTTTGGCTCATCATGATACATAATAACAATCCTTGTGAAGGCACAACTGATCATGGAACACTGGGCTCAGACATCATCTCAAATCATGCATGAGATCTTCTCAAATTCTGGGACAATCTGGACAATCTGGCAATCCTGATGTGAAACTGAGGGGTGACACTACCAACCTCACTATCTAACCACAACCACAACAACGTTTTTGTCCCTGTACTTACATGTGAATATGTTTTGTTTGCGATCTTTTTATTTGTAAATTTTTTATCTGGCCTTGATATCATTTAAGTTTACTATAAGCTGAAGGTAAAAATTTCCTCGAGTTGTCTTTCAGCATTTAAGTGAGGTATCTTTGTTAGAAAAAGGATAGTACCACATCTTCATTGATTGTATATAGAGATGAATCTAAATGAATTTTAATTTTTTCCACCATTAATATTTATCATATTCATATTTGTGTTTTGATCCATATTTTGAATAACATCCTGTTATTGTCTTGCAGAGAGCTCTAGAAGAAAACGATAATGGAGAATACTTCCCTGTGTATGCTGTTTGCTTAGGTTTTGAGATTCTCAGCATGATAGTTAGCAAGGTGAAGTTTTATCTTGGTGCTTAGTATATTGATAAGTTACAAAAGTGGATATTAGGATTGAATGCTTGTAGAGAAGATGTGAAAGAGTGAAGTTGTATAAGAAGGATAGTCAGAAATTGCAACACTGATGCCTTGAGTAGTTCCATTCATTAAAGAGCATTAACACAACTTTCCACATTATAATTTCTGAAGTGCTTCCCTCACTTTTCCTCCTTTTCTACTACACATCTTAGGCAAGAAAAACTTGATATTTGTTTTCTATCATTCTCAACCATCTTTGGAAATAAATATTTGTAAATGCAGGATCTTAACATTCTTGAAAGATTTGATGCTGCGAACCATCCATCAACCCTGTTCTTTGAAAGTGATGCCGCAAAGAATACAAGCATATTCAAATGGTAAGATCATTTTACTGATGAAGTTATAGGAATCGTTAATCACAATTATTGTTATAAAGCTTATCTTTGTTCCTAGATGGGGTGATTTGTTTATCTATTCAAATGTGATGATTTGCTATAAATGATCATGCACGCCTTCTCCTTATAAAAATGGGAGTTGATGTATATTCAAGGAATCCTAAACTTCTTCTTCTTTGTTTTCTGAAAAAATCATCTTTTATTACGGTCAAAGAATAAAAATACATTTGTATGAACAATATCCAGATAAAATTTTACATTGCCCACCTAACGTAAGCAACAAGGGATGGCATATCACCTTAACCTACACTCCAATGTATCAATATTTGTATGGGTGGAACAGCTAATCTAGGTGACACCTGATCAACTAAGTCAGATTTGAACAGCAACATTTCTCCTAGATTGAACTTGGATGCCTCACCACTAAAGTTAGTTTTGCATATGCTTCTCCGTACATGGGAAGGTCCTGTCAAATGGATAGAAATAGGAAGCCCAAACTTCTCTTTGAAAGTAGTACAGTGATTTGTGAGCATTTAATGCAAAGTTATAGGGTCTCTAATCGTGATAATTATGAACTTACTAACAAGTCACCCTTATTTTGTGGACTATGTTGCCCACGAGGGCTTCACTCAATGAAATTGTGACATAGCATGTTCGTTCGTGGGATAATAAAGAATACCCCTAATTTCACTAAATATTGAAAAAAAAACCTAAAATCCTTTTGTTGACCCCCCTCCCAATACATATGTACAATTTTAAAACACCCTATTTTTACCAGATATCCTAGGTATCCATTTTTTTCATGGCATTTTTAATACCCCTTTTTATTTCTATCCTTAGTATGCAAACATGACAGAACTCTTATACCCTCACAAATCACAAATCGCAAAGGTAATTAAAAAATAAGCAAACAAAGGGTGTGCCATCTAAGTTGATGTTAAAGCTTAGGTTGGAGTGATATATCATCACGAGTCACCCAACTCATTCAAATCCATGTGTTTCTTGACCTGGGAGGGTGGTAACCCTTTGTACATGACTTGCAAGGAGGTATCCTAGTGGGTAGCCATAGGTTTATCATGTGTTTATCACCAAGTGGCATACTCGTGGGATTGCAAGAACACATGAGACAAATAGTGAGAGATCCCTTGTATTTCATCATCTTGGGTATAGCTTACTACACTTTCTCATTCATACCTTCACTTGGCTTACTTGGTGGATTTTATCACTTCCATTTAGGACATTTGGAAGGCGCCTTCAACCCTTATGGATTGCTTGTGCTTTCTTTTCATGTCTTGGAATGCCTTTTATTTTCTCTTGCATCAAGAAACTTGTCCCCAAAACCATATTTTGTCACCACAAGAAACATATTTGAAAACCACATTGTTCACCACCTGAGCACTCACATTAGTACCTCCATTGTAAACATTATTTTGGAGACATATAAACCTAGCACACTTCTTTAAAAACATCTAGTTAATTGTAATTAGAACCAACAATCACTACTAGATTTGGTTATAAATTCGGACCAACATTAGTGTTGTCAGAATGCCATTAGAAATAAGTAATACATGTAAAATGCAATCACAACCAACATCACGGGGATACCCTAAAAGTTGGAAGCCTAGGATGAGTGTCCAATGCATGTGTGCTATTTTCCTTAGTATGCTTCAAACAAATCATAGTTCCCAGATAAAATGTGGTTAAAACAAACCTGAAAGTCGGAGATCCAATGAGTTTCCATGCATGTGCTGCTTTGCTCAGTGTTTTTCTAAACAATTATTTGCGGCTCAATCTTGGCCAATCATCTTTGAGAAACACCTGATAGACATCAAAACAATACGATGAAAATTGGATTAGACCCAAAATATTATAATTTTAAGAAATTAAAATCTCAAAAGCTTGTAAACACATCAAGCAAGTAATTATAGGCAAGGACAATGTGAGGAAACAAAATCTCTTTCTGAAGGATTGGATAGGCAATCAACAAACACCAGTGCGCGTTTGAAATAAATGGCACTCAATATGAAAAAGTATTTCACTAATCTGATTTAGTAGCCAAGCCCACAACAAGGTGACACATTGAAGACATTTATTTTCAATGGTTTTCTACACAACAAGCCAATTGGCTGCTGTGTATGCCAATTGGCATACACAACATGCCCATCGGCCTGTTATGTATGCCAATTGGCATACACAACATGCCAATGGGCTGTTGTGTATGCCAAATTGGCATACACAATAAGCCAATGGCCTGCTGTGCAATTGGCATGCACAACAACCCATGGGCTGCTGTGCATGCCAATTGCATAGCAGGCCAAGGGATGTTGTGCATGCCAATTTAGCATGCACAATAGGCCAAGGGATGTAATGTCCCCCACCTCTTGATGAAGAGGTTTGGAGAGACTGAGTAGTCTAGTCATCCCCACTAGACTATAGTCTCATACAACATGGGGAAAAGTCAGCTAAACTCAATGTTATAATTTGAAGTTGACTTGAAAAGGTAAAAAGTAACTCACTGGAAGATTAGAACGCTTGAGGTTGAGTTAGGAGTTGAACCTAAGGGTTAACTTAACTCAATAGAGGAATAGAAGGAGGTATAAAGGAAAGCCTAGGGCGCACCTCTCACTCATCTTGGATTATTATGCATTTTGCTATTGGGCTCTTGAGCACACAGTTTTGAGGGTTTTGAGAATACAAACCCTAGAGAACAACTCGGTGGTGAAAGATTCCACCCATTTTGTTCCAAGCTTGGTCTCGGGGATGCAATACTCCATCCACACCATTCTACAACATTCAAAGGTACCATCACTCATCCAGGAGAGCAACATGCCGTATCCTTGAGAGTTTCCAGCAGGGGGGCGCATCATTCTTTGGAGGAATGTTCAATCCACAGGACTGAGAGGGATTTTGGAGATTTGAGCACTTGGGTTTTCTTTGCAGGTCCTTGATCTAACATTCTAGTGCTTTTGGAGAGAGTTATTCCTCCCAGCTGATTTCTTAGAGCAGTGACACGATTTGGAGAGAAGGAGGGCGCTATTGAGATTCAGATCTACTCAGTTTGGAGGGGTTACACTTCAAATCTGACCCTGAGACTTCACCTAGTGACTTGCAGTGTCCTGATCTATCTTTCTAGGGAGTTTCAGGGTATTTGGAGGGCTCATTAATCAGGGCCGAATTATTGGACATTGACAAGCTTCAGGAGGGCGCAACTTCACTGGAGGATTCAACAGTTGGAGGAGTATCTCTTAGCATTTCGACCTGAGACTTTAGGAGAGGGGTTCTATCACCCCGATCTATCATTCTAGCGAGTTTGGAGTCATTTGGAGACTTCCTTTAGCTGGGCCGAAACATTGGGTCTTCTCAGCTATGCAGGAGGACGTGCCATCAGCTAGGGGGGTTTGGACTTGACCCTGGTTCTTCTATATTGATCTTCATTTTGTATTCAGCCTTCGGAGGCTTATATCTTCTTGTCGGGAGCATTTTGTAGCAGCTCATATCTTATCTACTGGAGCTATCTGATGTTATTCCATATCTGCATCCTCATTGTACCAGGTTCCTGCTTATTATATCAATAAAGATCAGATCTATGCTGTTTGATTCCATATCTTGTGTAATGGTCATATCTTGTATTTCCATTGATTGTATCTTCAGATCTATGCTTGAATAACTGAATATAAACCCTAAGGCCGAACTTAAGAGGTCAATCTGCAAGTAAACACACAAACATAAGATAATCAGTGGTCGACCAGTGTTCCAAGTGAAAAAATTGGCTTGGGAACATTACAGTGGTATCAGAGCTTTCATCCTCCCATTCTGTGAGGATTAGCGCATGCAGAAGTTCAGTGGTATCTATATGGGCAGACGCAGGAAGCAGGCAGGCGAACCAGAGGCAAACATGGAAGGTTTAGGTGAGGATAGTGAGCCACAAGTCTTAACAAACTTTGCTCAGGAACTATGTCAGTCTATACTTCAGACAGAGAGTGCATTGGTCACCCACTTATAGGAAAACCAGGAGACAGTGCACAGGGGTCAGAGTGAGTTGAGGGAGACCTCAGAGAAGGTAAGTGCCAACCAAGATAAGATCTCACAGGTATTATTACATTTGACTCATGGAGGAAAGGGACCTGAAACGTATACCAACAGAGAGGCTAGTGGATGTCATGGAGGGTATAGACATCAACAGGAGCACATTCCCCACTATCACACTGAGGGACAGAGTCATGGAGGAGGTGCACCACAGGGACAGACACACAACAGGACCACCCATAGGCCCTATCTTCCTTCGTTCTTGGATGAGCAACCACAACCAAGCTACCAAGACGAATTTGATGACAACTTTGAGCAGTATGTCAGGGAATATAACTCACTAAGCATACCAGTCCAAAGACAAATCACCTTGGATCAATATTGTGGACTTAAATTCAAAGGGAAAACTCAGAGGCCATACCATAGGAACAACTATGAGTTAGAGCGCAGGGCTGGAAAGATGGAAATCCCCTATTTTGATGGTTCGACCAAGATGACTGCACAGGCATGGGTGCAAAAACTTGATACTTACTTGCAGCTTAACCCCATGAGGGAGATGGACACCATCAAATTTTCCACCATGTACTTGGAGGGCAAATCTCATGACTGGTGGTACCATGGGTTGACTACACTTGGCCACAATCAGATAGTGGCTTACACAGAGTTTACACAAAGGCTTATTGACAGGTTTGACCAGGGGGATCCGGAGCTACATTTCAGGGAACTCACCCAATTCAGACAGACAGGATCACCAGAGATATATGTTATCCCCCATTTTAGGGATAACTAAGGAGATTATGTCTCGAGGCCCACAGGTCCTAGACATGGAGTACCGAGAGCTAGATCGACTTGAGCAAGGCCCTGGAGGGCCCATCTTTTCTTTCTTTCAGCGCCTCCACTTTATCAGCAACAACAACATCCATCACCTCGGCTTGGTCCTGTAGCGGAGATGGTTCTTGCTCCATGAGGTAATGAGTCCGGGTATCATGGTATGTGTCACTCTGATCCTCAAAACCTTTGAATATGTGCACTCAGTTCTTTTTGTTTCTAACGGGTGCTTGGATCTTATACTTATCCACTTGACCATGTCTGTGGGGAATGACAGGACGCCCTAGTAAGCCTGTGCCCATAGGTTTTGAGTTGCCACTGGGGGGATTTCTGAAGAGTCATCGTCCGCTCTCGTCATACTTACCACTTTTCATCTTACTTCCCGCTCATCCATCCCATTACATTGGTTCGAGCATTAGGTTGGCCAATCATTTAAGGGTTGCACCTTGGCTTGTGGGAAGAAGGGGCTAAAGGCCCAGAAGGTAAAAGTAGCTGGAAAAAGATAAAAGCCTAAAAAAGTAAAACCTCGAGATGCTTCACCCAGGGATCCCCGAGAGAGCAGTAAAAAGCTTCTCAGCAAAAAACAAGAGGGACCCATAAAAATAATAAAACAAGACCTAGTCAGAGGATAGGGGGTCTCATCACGAGCCAACCTATTAGGTCCATGGGCATCTAGCGGTATGACACTACTAGCAGCTGGTTACCACGCCAGGGTAGTGGCTTTTGGTGGCATAGCCAAGAGAAAGGGGCTCTCATCACGAGCCAACCTTCTCATTTCYGTGAAAGTGCTTGTGGGTAACATTGCCAGCACTGGTAACCACGCCAAAACAATGTCCCCTGATTAGCTTCTTGAAAGAAAAAGCAATAAAGAAATAAGAATAAAAGGCATGAATGGGCTTGGAAACATTTGCATCCAGGATAGATGCAACTCGCTTTCTACAAAGGCACCCATAGGTAAGCTTTGCATTTCCCCGCTATCACTGCACCCCTTGTCAGGACATCCCTTACCCACCTCATCCATTAACAAGACTTGCATTTGATCTCTTCCGGAAACATCCCATTTCCAGTGGACACTAGCCCAATAGGACGCCCTGTCACTTTCTCCAAACTTGCCTTGCAGATTTGTATAATGTCTTTGAGCACTTAACTGGTAAAAGGGGTTTTATGCACATGTTTTATAAAATTGACGATTGGATGTGATTGACATTGCTATGATCCCTGTGACTTATGAGCCCATGGAGGGCGTATCTGTTGATGTGGAGGATCATACCCGGCGGACAGGTACCATATTGGACAGGTACACATGGGGAGATGATTAGTTCGGACCTCCATGGGGCTAAAGAGCCCACCAGATGGATGCTGAGACCCCAACAGGGGGCAGAGACAGGACATAGGGGTTTGCATCGAAGAAGAGGAGGACGTTCCATAGAGGCACCCTGGCAGAGCCTTACCTAGGGGGGTTGTGCCCTCTCCACTGGAACGTTGGCCTTGGAAGGCCCATAACGTCACCCAGCATGCCCATGACGTCATCCAACATTATGGATGTTTTGGGGAGGCAGTATGGCACGTGTGGCAGCTTGGAGAAGCCCAAGGAGGGCTAACGTTTTGCTCCAGGAGGCCAATGCTGCCCTAAAAAGGGGTAACATCACCCTAGAAATGGCACAATGTCTTACTTTTGCTTGATTAGGGTTTAATTTATGACATTTAATGTAAAACAATATTATTTGGTATTTTGGCCTTGTCGGCCTTTTGGTTGTTGATGTTTCGACAACATCGGGAAGACATTCTCTAAAGATAATAATTAATAATATAATTATTAATGATTATTATATATATTATATAATAAGTAAATGATAATAACAGATAGTTATTGATTATTCAAGGGACGCATCCTTTCATGGATGGTCACCTTATGTTCCCTATATATGGAACACTCATCATTGTAATAATATATCGAATAYTGATCTTATCTCATCTCATATAAAGAAAAACAACATGGTATTAGAGCAGCACTGGGCTTGACTCCTTCAAGGGAGAACCTAGGAAAATGAGAGAGATAGATTGCATTTTGTGGGAGATTATTTCAACCAAGTTCTGGTTTATGTTGTTGCAATGCTATATTAGTGGTTTTGTTAGCCTTTAGTCAATTGATTAAGTCAAGATCTAGCTGGGCGTAATTGTGTATCTGGTTGGATGTATTTTGTGAGCGATTTGGGGCTCCATCTATTGTGGATCGGGATCTCCATTGCCGCCTTGCTGGTCACGTAGGCGCTGAATCTCGATCTCACCAGCCCCAAAATGTAATTGCTTATGTTAATGATGCGACTGCCACCCCTGTGGACGACCTTGTGGGCTCCATTGCAATTGACATTGAATATTTGGTCCCAATATTCATTGGAGGTCTGTGCAAGGGTTAGATACTTGGGATCCAGCACTCCTGCGCCATTTATCACTATGTGGAGCGACCCAAACGTCTGCTCAGTCGTGTCGAATAGTTTGGCAACCTCCAATGGCTCGACGACATCGACCTTACAGGAAATCGCCCTCACCCAAAGAATAAGACTTGGATGCGACTTCCTTTGCGGAGTGTTGGCTGTAGAAGCAATGGACGACCACTTTGGCTCCCTTCTCCGCCAAGCGGAGGGCGACCTCCCTGTCGATCCCCCCGAACGCACCTATAACAATGACTGCCCTGCCTCCCAAAGAAATTTGTCCCAAGCATGAAACAATATGAGGCTATTCAAACATTGAGCTGCTTAACATTCTTGGGTGTTTAAAGAGACCTTTGCCTGGCACCCAAATACTACCGAACTTTGGAAAGGATTTATCCTTGTGTACAAAGACGATTTAATATATTGGATAGTGCTTTGGTAAACAAGAGATGTTAGCCATCTACGAATCCGAAATGGTGTTTTGTGTGCAAAATAATTTGGTACCACAAACGTACATACCAGATTTGCTGTAGATGCTCATGCCTTGTCAAACGATGTATTCTTGTTTAAAGGAAAGATGGTTTTCGGTTCCAAATGACCAACACCCAATCAAATAAAAAGAAGTGAAAGAAATAAAATAAAAATAAAAATATGTTCTTCAAGATGAAATCTCCACATTTTGCTATGTCAAATGCATAGAAATGCTCCATCCTCATAAAATTCTTGATAAGAATGACCATGAGCACCAATGTGGGACAATAATGTAATATTTTAAGCGGTCAAGACTCGAAGATGACAACGAGAAAACTGGGCAGCAAGGGTCATTATCCCTGACACAGGAACCCTTATTTCTTTGAAGGACCATTTTCCCTGGCACGAGAGCTCCAAAGATGTCTGGTTGTATTTGAGCCATTTTCCGTGGTACGAGAACCCGGAAGATGTGTTATTGTATTTGAGTCACTTTCCTGGTACGAGTGCTCAATAATGTTATGCATGTTGCTAGTGTGCAAGCAATGAAAGAGAAAAAGGAGATGAGTCCCCTTGATCTTCTCTCTTTCTGGTGCAGTCTCCAGAAGGTGGACTTGGTTAGTGGACAGTGAGACCACATACTAGACTAGAGTCAAGAGCATTGTGCAAACAACAAGAGGGAGCTAGTTGGCTCATGAAGAGAAGCAGATATGGAGGGAAAGACCTTCCAACATGATGTCAAGGAGAGACATTGCCAAACATGATGCTTAGAGACAGGAAGTCTCTAGGAGCAGTATACTTCTAGGACGGGATTATACTAGATAGCAAAGACAGTTCCAGTGTATGTAGAGGGACTTCTAGAGAGGGAGGTGGTACTACATATCGAGGGAGCAGAGATTGAGTTATCTCAAGAGAAGGAGGAAGAACTACCCTCAGTGTCAGAGGGAGCAGAGACAGAGGATGAGTTACGTCCATCTCCAACTCTAGAGGGAGCATTTATTGAGCCACTCTTAGTTCCATATAGAGCAGTTGCAAAGGAAGCAATTGCAGAGAGAGAGTGGAGTAGCCAGTTTCAAAGAGAGCATCCCCAGAGGAGGGCAGTTGCTGATAGAGTAGAGAAGTTACTCTCAGTGTTTAGGAATTATAGAGTTCTAGAGGAAAAGTATGTAGTGACTTTCAAGTGGATCTATAAGATCAAACACACAGCTGACAGGAGCATCAAGAAGCACAAAGAGAGATTTGTTTCTAGAGGATTCTCTCACGTGAAGGGAATAGATTATGAGGAGACAATTGCTCTCGTTGCTCGATACACTTCTATTCGAATGATTATTTCCCCTACCGCATCCATGGGTTAGAGAGTACATGAGATGGATGTAAAGACAACCTTTTTCAATGGAAAGATTGAGGAAGAAGTATACATCGAGCAGCCAGATGGTTTCGTGATACATGAGAAGGAGTCTCATGTGTGCAGGTTGAAGATGGCCTTGTGTGGATTCAAGCAGCCACCTCGAGCTTGGTATGCAAGGATTGATGGACACCTGATGATTTTTGGGCTTCAACAAAAGTGTTGTTGATCCTAGCATGTACTACAAGACTGTTAATGGTGAGTCCCTGATTTTGGTCCTCTACATTGATGATTTATTCCTCACCAATACAAAGAGCCTTATTGTTGAATGCAAGTATGCATTGGCCTCTAAGTTTGAGATGAAGGACCTTGGTATGATGCACTACTTCTCGGGACTAGCGATGTGGTAGAGAACTGATGAGATCTTCCTGAGTCAGGGGAAGTACATAGTTGAGATATTGAAGAAGTTTGAGATACTGAACTTCAAGCCCGTGGCTACACCAATGATGACGAATCTAAAGAAACTAAGTGTGTATTCTTTCGATTTTGACGAAATTGATCTGACTCTATATAGACAGATGATTGGATAATTGATGTATTTGGTTAACACCAGACCAAATATTTTCTATGCAGTGAGTGCACTTAGCCAGTTTATAAGTCAGCTAAGAATCAAGATAGACCCACTAGGTTGTTGTGAAACTTGTGTTGAGATACTTGCGAGGCACAGTTCGACATGGTCTGAGATATACTTCCAGTATTGATATAATATGGCAAGAATATATTGACTCTTATTGGGCAGGGAGCGCAGTGGACAGAAAGAGCACCTTCAGGTGTTGCTTCACTTTGGGATCTTCCATGGTTTCTTGGTGTAGCAGGAAACAAACTTCTATGGCGTTGAGCACAACAAAAGCAGAGTACATTGCATTAAGTATGACAGTCCGTGAAGCAGTGTGGCTTCACAAGCTCCTTGCAGATCTATCCGAACATGTGCTGGATTCCACCGTTATTCATTATGGTAAGCAAAGTTGTGTGAAGATCTCTGATAATCCGGTGTTTCATGACAAATCGAATATCTCTCATATCATTGAGATCAAGTACCATTACATATGAGACATGGTGCAGAGGAAGGAAGTATTGGCGCGGTACCTTCCTACAGATGAGCAGGTTGCTGATGTTCTTATCAAACCAAGACGAAGTTCAAGTACTTCTGTGACAGACTTGGCGTGGCAGAGAATGCCTTCCTCGTCGAGAGGGAGTGTTGATGTTTCGACAACATCGGGAAGACATTCTCTAAAGATGATAATTAATAATATAATTATTAATGATTATTATATATATTATATAATAAGTAAATGATAATCTCTAAAGATGATAATTAATAATATAATTATAAAAAAAAAAAAAAAAAAAAAAAAAAAAAAAAAAAAAAAAAAAAAATGATTATTATATATATTATATAATAAGTAAATGATAATAACAGATAGTTATTGATTATTCAAGGGACGCATCCTTTCATGGATGGTCACCTTATGTTCCCTATATATGGAACACTCATCATTGTAATAATATATCGAATATCGATCTTATCTCATCTCATATAAAGAAAAACAACATTGGTGACCTAAATTTTATTAAGGTCACTTGGTATTGTATAAGTAGAGAGCTAAAACTCTCATTTTGATTATCATCTTTCACTCACCACTTGGCGAGGTCTGAAATTTGCACCTTCTTCTAGGGTCTTGGCTGAAAATTGATGCGTACTTGTTGAAGGACGTTTTTCTTGGCTATTTTTGGCATTTCTTGGTGGAAGGTTTACAACTAGGGTTTGGCTATATGAATGCTCGGTGGATGTAAGTGAATTTCTGAACACTTCTTTATTGAATGGTTATAGTATTTTCTACTTGCATTTTGTTATTATAATTTGCTGGATTAAACCCTAAGTGACAAACACATGTTGGTGTCCTTGTTTCATGTCCCTATTAAGTCATGCTAAGAGCCATTTTGATTTGCTGAAGATAGATAGAGCCTTGCCATAGCAACACTCTACCTCTACTCTTCTAGCCTAGCCGTTTTATTCTTGTCATTGAGCTAAGGAAGGAGGAAAACACACTAAGGCCTAGGGTTTCTACACCTTAGTGAGCCGTTTTCCCCTAGGGTTTGATTGATGAAGCCTTGCCTTAGCAAGACTTCATCATTAAACTCTCTTGTCCTTAGCCATAGCATTTATTACTCAAGCTAGCCGTTTTAAATTACCTTTTGAGTTGGAGAAGGAGGAAGACGCACTAAGGCCTAGGTCTTCTACACCTTAGTGAGCTGTCTCCCCTAGGGTTTGATTGTTGAGGCCTTGCCTTAGCAACACTTCAACATTAAATCCTCTTTTCTCTAGCCCTATCACTATCATTTCGGCCCTTGAACTTTTGCAGCTATTTGACTCCATTCGCCCTAATAACGCACTAATCTAGACCTTCTATGATTGAGTACTTTGATCACAACTTCTAAATACTCTTGAACAACCTTTAACTCCTAACCCTAGATTTAGACTAACAATTACTAACCCTATTGCTGCCGTCATCTATTTGTGTTATAAGCATATCCATGCAACATTTATTGTGTCTTTAAAGCAATTGAATGATTGGCTAAAGCGGTGCTTCTAGTATTAATATTGTTACATTGATTGCCATTGATAATTGGGAAGCTTCTTTAGCCTTTATTGTGAAGTGGCATATTGTAATCATTGCTAGTTTATATCATTGGTTTGCTTCACTTACATTATTGTCTATCAAATTGCTTTCTATCAGAAGTCCTTGATTATATGAAGTACTAACCAAGCAAGTGATCTTGCGCATGTATAGTTTCCTTGTTGCTTTGTCTCGGGCAGGTACACTTTTTGGTTATTACTTATCTTTATTGGCTGATTAGCCGGTACTTTCTGATCGGTGGTGACTTGTGAGGGGGAAAGTATTACTTAGCCCTTTAAGCCTTTGCCTTCTCAAAACCCCAGGTCACCAGAGACGTCTCCTCTGGGCCTACCACCCTAAACAAAAAGAGCTATCCTATTGAGGTGACAATGGTAGGATAGTCTCAGTTTCGCCAGTTTGCCTGTCTTCCATCCGTCCTTTACTCCAACTACAAACTGTGCGATAATATTTTGGCGCCGTTGCCGGGGAACACTGAGTCAATTCTCCTCAAAAGATGACACTTTTTCGGTAAGCCTTTCCTCAAAGAATCTTTATCTTACAAAGCTTACCTGGCGACTCCACTAAGGGTGATTCCTTTATTTCTTTGATAATTTCAAGAAAATTATTTGGCGACTCCACTGATGACGAAGCCAACTATGACTTCTCAATGGGATCCGGGAAACTGCAAGCCTTTAGACATGAGTAAAATCCCGGGATACCCTCAACAAATGCCCCCGAATTACGAAAGGTGGCTCCCTAGATTCACTGGTAGTGATGGGGAAAGAGCTGACCATCATATGGATGATTTTTTTTCTTACTTTCAACTCCATTCTGTCAGTGATGATGCCGAAGATGTAGTGATGGAACTTTTCTCCACCACTCTTCATGGGAATGCTAGAAAATGGTATGATAATCTCCTCGATGCTAGCATCACAACTATGGGACAATTGGAAGAAACCTTTCTCGAAAAATGGGGTATTCAGTTGGAAGACATCTTAGTATTACTAAAAAGACTCGAGGATATAAATAAAACTGAGAATGAAACTCTCAGAGACCTCCAGGATAGGTTTGAGAACACACTATTTCAGATTCCTAAAAGCCATCGTCCTGAAGATGAGTACATTGGCCATCTCTATACCCATGCACTTTTGGTGTGTTGCCGTCCTAATACACACTTGCACACGTGAGCTAAGTCCTGCTCACTTAGTGTGTCCTTGGAGGCACAATGCCTAGGTTCAAAGCCCACACTGTCACTTTGGCTTGAACCTTTTCCGTCTAGGCTCATTGCTAGGGAAGCCAAGGGGGCTAGTCCCTAGTTTCTAGATAAGTTTTAAAGTTATGTTCTAGGAGTTGATTTTAATTTCTTAAGGTTAGAGGGGATCTATCCTAAGATGCTAAGGCAACAATGCAAGATGCAAGGGTTAGCATGTCAAGCAAGCCTTTTCCTAGGGCAACTAAGACTAGTGCCTAAGATTGGGCAAGGGGTCAACTAAAGTTAAAGGATGATTCGTTACAAATAGATTACAAGAAGTACAAAAGAATAATTAATCTATTAGATACAAGATTTACCAATAAAGAATGCTAGGATACAATAAACAAGCTAACCACTTTTAAGTATTTGTGTGCAGGATATAAGGAGATCAAAGCATCATCACATTTATGAGATTATCATCAACACATCAACAAAGAAGATTTAGAGATTTTAAGCACAAGTGTTATAAGGATGATGAAGATTACCAACTCATAGTTATTAAACCCACAAAGTATTTAGATGTTTTAGCCCAAGGTTGGATTATTAAAGGTTTCTTAAGATTATCAAGTTTTAGTTACCTTTATTAAGATTTTCACCAAAGCCTTCTCCTCCTATTGCCAAATGGCTGCTGGATGCTCAAGATAGTATAGCAACGAGACTAACCCTAGCTGTCACAGTCAACCCAAAGCATTGAGTTTTTACAGAAATGACACTCCTTCGTGCCACGAGACCATCCCCGGCCTATCACCGTCCGTTTCCCTCCTCAATACCCATTTTAGATGGTGAAGATGGTGGCCTAAGGTACCCTATTAAGTCTATTTAGTTAATATATGAATTAGGTAGACTTTTAGGTTTATTTTAGAGTGTTTTAAAGATTTTAGGACACTTTTAAAATGTGATTTAGTGCTATGGCCGAAACTTACTTGAGCTTAAAATGTGTTGCCTAAGATTATGAAATGAAAGGCATTAACACATATAAGCTATGTGAGAGCAAATTACTTAGTGCACCAATATGTAGCTTGTAAAGAAAAGAAGTAAAACCACAAGGGCAATAACAACTTGCCAACAAGATGAAAAGAGATGAACACACTTATCTTATGTTGATTTAGAACATTTAGATCCAAGCACAAGTGAGAAACAAGATTTAATTGTTTGCCTATACTAACAACTCAACCATAAGAATTACTTCAAGTGTGTTCGCAAATGGCTTTAAGATTAATGCATGAAAGAAAAACACCATTCACTTAACTTATTGAAGCATTTAAACATTTAGGGTTAGATTAAAGCATGTAAAGTAAAGATTAAACTTTAAGGAGCTTAAGCATGCAAATAGATCTAGCTAAGTTGATTATGCCCAATAGGCTTAAGCTAGAGATTGATTATGTGTGAGATCTAGATCTAGAATATATCAAAACATAAAGCACTTAGATCAATAACACAAAATAAACCCTAACGTTACCTTTGGGGTATTCCTCTCCCAATAGGTAGGCAATTATTAGACTTAGAGAATGCTTGAAAGAGAAAAGGAGAGAAGAAAGAGGAAGAAGAAAGAGAGAGAGGCAAGCAAGAGAAAGAAGAAAGAGAGGCAAGCAAACAAGGGAAGTAAGAAGCTCACTAACCCCACGTCCTAGCTTAGGAAAGTGATTTTGAGATGAAAAACTCTAAGCTAGATCTAGATCCAAGCTCACACTTGGGAGGTAGGCCGTACCAATCCTTCTCCCAAGCTATAAGCTACTAAAATCAGCAAGAAATGAAGGAGAATAAACACAAGAAGCTAGAGAAAGAGAAAGAAGGTTGAGAAATAGCTACCAATCCCTTTGGGGGGTCTTTGAGTGTTGTGTGGATGCCTTTGGGTAGCCAAAACCTCTCTCAACCAAATCTGAACCTGCAAAAACCAGCAAGGTATCCTTGCTGGAAATGCTACATGTTATCGCATAGTTTGTAGCTAGGATAAATGGCTATAAGGTAGAGGGCCAAACTGGCGTAACAGGAACCTGTCCCACCCAATGTCACCACGATGGGAAGGCTCTTTCTCTTTAGGGAGGCTAGGCCCAAGGGAGACGTCCCCGGTGACCTGGGGTTTTGAAAGGGCAAAGGATAAAAGGACAAGGACAAATTCCCCCTTCACAGATCATCGCCAATCAGATAGTCCCGGCTAAACAACCAATAATAAGGTATAACCAAAGAAAAGACAAGCACCTGCTTGATACAATACAACAAGGAAACTGATACGTGCAATCTTGGTTAGTACTTCATATAAATCAATGACTATCTGATATTCAATATAAGCAATTTAAAAGTAAATGTTGACGAAGTGAATGTTTACAAAATAGCAATGATAAATGTATCACTTGTCAATAAACACAAGAATGATATGGCATTCAATATAATCAATCAATACTTAATCTAATAAATGCCCTCAACTACCATTCAATTGCTCATAGACAAAACATTGCTGCATCAATGATATAATAGCAAGGAGTGACGTCAACATTCAGGGTTAGTAGGGTTAGGTAGATCTAGGGTTAGTGCAGGTAGGGTTTCAATTGAAAGGGATTAAAAGTGTTTAGATCAGGTTCTACTTCAATGTTTGAGGTCTTAGATCAATGCCTTTAGGGTTAAATGGAGTCAATAATGAAGGACACAGGAGTTGAAGGAGGACGGCTAAGGACTGGAGGGAAGAGTTCTTAAGTGCTGCTATGGCAGGGCCTCAGAGACAAAACCCTAGGGGAGAGAGGCTCACTCCGGTGTTGCTATGGCAAGGCCTCGTGCTCTCTCCTCCTTCCTTAGATGGAAAAACGGTTAGCATGAAAGATAAAGTCAAGATGGGAGAATCAAATGAGGGAGAGTGTTGCTACAACAAGGCTCTATCATCAAACCCTAGAAGGAAACAACCCTAAGTGTAGATAACCTAGGCCTGGGACGTCTCCTCCTTCTTGAGCTCTGGAAAGTACGACTAGCATTTGAAGAGGGGAAGAATGAGTGTATCTAAGGCTAGGCTCAATCCTCTTCAGCATGAAAGAGTAGAGTGTTGCTATGGCAAGGCTCTATCTCACTTCAACAAACAAAATGGCTAGAAATCTTGACGAGGACATGAGACAAGGACCAATTATGTGTGCTTGTCACCTAGGGTTTATGCAACAAACTTATAATAATAAATACAAGTAATAACAATACAACCATTCAATTAAGAAGTTTTGCAGAATTTCACTTACATTTCACCAAGAAGCATCATAGCAAACCCTAGTTGTAGCACCTTCCATCAAGAGAAATGCCAAAAAATGGCAAGAGAATCTTCCTTCAACAAGTGTGCCTCACTAAATCAGCCAAAACCCTAAAGTAGGGTGCAAATTTCAGACCTCACCAAGTGGTGAGTGAAAGATGATGATAAAATGAGAGTCAAGACTGTCAATATATAGTGTATCAATGACCTAATTTACTTTTTAGGTCATAAAAAGGCCGACAAGGCCACAATATCAAAATCATACTGTTTTTACATTAAATTGTCAAATTAAAACCCTAATTGAGCAGAAAAGAGAGTAAAAGCCCCTTCAAGGGAGGCGCTAGCCCTTTCTAGGGGAAATGAGACATCCAGGAGCAAAACGTTAGCTCCCCAGGGGCCTCTCCAACATGCCACACATGCCACTGCTGCCTAGTCTGCCTCCAAAAGTGTCCATGAAGCTGGAGGACGTCATGGTGAAGATGGGGACGTCCTAAGCCTTCCAAGGCTAGCGTTCCACTTGAAAATGGGTCATTCCCCTTAGGTCTAGTCCTGCCGGAGTGTCTCTGGTGGAACGTCTTCCTCTCAGGTGCAAAACCCTTGATCAAGCTCTGTCCTGTCTTTGCCCCCCTGATGGGGTCTCAGCATCCATCTGGTGGGCTCTTCAGCTCCATGGAGGTCTGATCTGGTCATCTCCCCATGTGTACCGGTCCAAATGGTACCTGTCCGTCGGGCATGGTCCTGCACATAAAAAACTACGCCCTCCATGGGCTCATCAGTCACAGGGATCATAGCAATGTCAATCACATCTCATCATCAATATTATTAAACATAAGCATAAAACCCCTAATACATCAATCAATAGCTCAAAGACATTACAAAAACCTGCAATACAAGATTGGAGAAAAGGACAAGGCGTCCTATTGGACTAGTGCCCACAACAAAAATGAAAGTTTCCAGAAAAATCTCATTCAAGCCATGTAAGTGAGGTGATGTGGCTAAGGGATGTCCAAACATGTGGGTGCAGTGAGGGCGAATGATGCATAAGTGTTACCTGTGGGTGCCTTTGTAGAAGGCGAGATGTACCTGTCATTGATGCATTTTTTCCAAGCCCATTCTTGCCT
>SNQJ01S0049707.1:89488-105570 GCA_010110895.2 Picea sitchensis
GCTTCGCTAGGAGTTGGCCTAGACGGAGGAGTTGAGGATCAGGTGACAGCACCTTGACTCGAGACTTGCCCCCAAGGACACACCAAGTGGATTGAAGGTTTCTTCCACGATAACCCAGGTGTGTATTAGGACGGCAACAGTCCCCATTTCAAGGCTATTCCTTCCCTTATGGCTCATTCTAACCATCTCATATAGGTCATTTATGGCTAAGTGGGTCTAAGGGGGTCTCAGGTATTAAGACACATGATTTAGAGTTCCCCTGGGTTTTTTCACTTTACCACTTTGTAAAAATTGTGCTATTGTATTGTAAAGGTTGTCGTACCTAGAAGCTCACTTCCCCTTTACCCTAAGCATGGATCTATGTATGTATGTCACACTTTGTCCTAGGTGAATATTTCACTAGAACTTTTGGGTTATATGACATGTATTTGCCACTTGAGATCATGTAGAACACCTCCATGAGGGGCCTCTACATATTTTTAAGCACTTGGATCTTGGAAGGCCCATCCCTTCAACACCTTGGACCTTTTGAGATGGGTTTTCATGCATGATGCCTTGTTGGACAATGCCACATCACCTCCTATGGAGTGATCCACCACTTTACCACTTTGTAAAAGTTGTGTTATTGTATTGTAAGGGTTCCCTATGAGGAGCTTAATCCGGGTAAAATATTTCCTTGTTTATGAGAGTTTATGGATGGATTAATACCTCTTTAAATTTCTGAGTCGTTGTTGGCTGAAAATAGTGAATTAAAGTAAATTTTCATGGTTAGAAATTGCTTCAAACAACTTATTTTCAGTTATAGACATTATCCTTGTTGCCATCCTTATACACACCTACTAACGTGGAGAAGTCTCCAACCCACTTGGTGTGTCCTTGGAGGCACAAACCTAAGTCTAGACCCACTGTCACCTCAATCTAGATCTCTTCCGTCTAGGCTCACTCCTAGGGAATCCAAGGGGGGTAGACCCTATTAAACTATGTGAAAATTTACTTAAATTCTAGGAGTTAATTTAGTTGTTAATTAAGAAAACCCAACCCAATGACAGGCAGCAAATGCAAATGTGCAGTTCCTTTAATGACAAGCAAACCCAAAATTTAGACCAGAGCCTAAAGATTAACCAAAATTGAGTTTTTGAGATATACAACAACAATATAGCTATACAAGAATGAAACAATGTTACGAGATATCCACAATGAGAAATAACTTTACACTTAGATCAATTATGTTCAAATAAATAAAGAATGCTTTGAAACAAGTATTCACATGAAAGAAAATTGCTTGAAAGTAAATTGTTTGAAAAAGTAACTTGCTTGAAAAGTAAATGTGAACTTGGAAAGCAAATGTTGTGAAAGAGTGTGTAGGTTGATTTTAGCAAGTTTTAAGTCTCTCTTGAATTAAGGGGTAGATTAAGTGTGAAAGATACAAGCCTACACTATGTGACTACCCATAATTCTTATCCTTTCAATCAAAAAGAAGTGATGGGTGCTCAATAAGAAGAACAAACAAGGTTCTTCACTAGCTCCACAGGCCAAATCCAAAATGCTTGGGCGCTCAACAAGAAGAACATGTAGTGCCGTGACACCGTCCCTAGCTTAAACCCCTTGTAGCCTCCCAAGTCACCCTTTTTGGTGGTAGAAGCAATAATAATTGGGTGCCTAATTAATCTAGCCTCTCAATCCTTTGTCCTTTCTTAGTTACCCAAGATCCACAAAGTGGAAAGGGGAGGGAATACTGTTAAAATATTGTGTAACTGCAAAGAATATTCTTATCCCCTTTTGTGGATTGATCATGTCGAGCATTGTAATTGACCAAATCCCCTTTTGCGGATTGATCAAACCCTAATTGTAATATGCAAATTAAGAAGTCGACCCCCAAGTAAATTAAAGTGGTTCTAACCACCCAGAAAGACAAGTTGGCCCTGCCAATGAAGAGACACCTCCTTTCAGCGCTTGCCAGTTTGTATAAATAAAGGAAGCCAGCCACTCATTTGTTCACTCACTCAGCTCACTCATCTAGTGCGCAAGTATTGAAGGAAGCTGCAGTGACCAGTTGTCGGAAGAAGGAAGAGAGAGAGGCGCATTGCTTGGGAGAGGATATTCTCTAGTCTTTGATTATTTTATGGTCTAGCATTATGGTAGTTTGTCTCTCGTAGAGAGAGAGTTATTTTGGAGTTGTACTTGGTGATTGAATCTATATTAAAGAAGTTTTGTTGGGTTTTCTTCCCCTTGAGAGTTTCCCAGGATAAATGTTGTGTATCTTGTGATTGTGTTTCTCTCAGTGATCCTATCTATGTTATGGTTATCTAGTAAATTGAAAAGAAACCTAATAAGAGCCTAAACTTTAACATGGTATCAGAGCTAAGCTTAAGAGAGCATCTTTCACACGAAAAAGAAAAACGTCACTGTTGTCGTACAAGAAAATTAGGGTTTTTAATTAAAGAGGAATTTCAACCCAAAGATCATCTAGAAAAGTGCGCCCTAGCCTAAGGAACTCATTGGCATCTTCAGCGCACCTTTTCAGTGGATAGAACTCCCGGAAAGTGAAACCCTAGTTTTCACCAGTACTAGAAAACCAGAAGTACCAGGAAACCAGAAGTACCAGAAAACCAGAAGCATCAATCAAGAAATCCGTTGGTCAAGTTTGAAGGGGAAAAATTTTATTAGTTGTTTGGCCCTATACATACAGGAGGCTCTCAGGTTCCGAGCACATACTCTTTAGCCTCCCATCAGACCCGACTCTACACAGAGGATCACTTCATTTTTCACAATGCTCCCTTCAGGAATGGGCACCAAACGATCGACCGATATCAGTACAGATCCAGACCCCAAATAAGTGAGGATCTGCAAGGCCATGCCCCATTCCATGAGATCTCAACACCATAACCATATTAGATCCCTTCCTGGGAGACGGACTAGATCCGCCAAACCTCAGCATCGTGTGACCTCCGCCAAGCAGCAACACAATGGACAATCCACGTTTCCCACCATCTTTTCTTCAGGCCAACAAACTTTATTGGGTTTCCTTCATTCAGCGTCGGATGTTAGGAGAGATGGGTTTACTCCATAGACCTATCACCTGGATCTTCTCTGCCTGTGCATCTTCTCCCCGTTGTGGGGTTTGGGACTTGTGGACACGGTTGAAAGCTCCTCATACTTCAACCCAGCTTACATTATCTACGTTTTTGCATTTTACTTCATGCAACTTATTCCTTTATAGGAGGCCGTTTGGTACTCCCGCATTGTAAAGACATCATTATACCCATCAATCCCTTTGACCTACTTTTGTGGTCACTAGTTGGACATTAATAAAATTATCTTATCTTATCTTGTTTCACTCACTATTCTACCGCTAAAATTTACTTGCAAGCTACCAATATTAATCTACTAGTTGTTGGCTATCTTTTAGGTGGATTGCTTGTCAATTTTGGTGGCTAGAATTTTCTGTTGTGGCAATTGATTGCTACAGCCATTAGGTTGTTACATAACTTGTTGATAACACTACATAACAGCCCCCTAATCACCATCAGAATCTTGTTTTAATCATTGAAAGTTTAACTAGTCTATGTTGGCTTTGTTTCCAACATCTTGTACTTGATTTTGGATGGTTAAATTTGCAGCTATTATTATTATTCATTGCCGATATATATATTTCCATACTACTCAATTTGGGACAGCAAAATTAGTTGTTGCATCCCCATTGATTTTAAGCTTCTATTATCATCTATTGTCTTGTTCCGGACAGGGCTAACATTGTTTTGCAAGTACATCATCTTTGTCAATCAATTACCCTCTCACAAGACTCTTTCCCAAGCTTCATCTCTACATTTGACCTTGATCTATAGGGGCATATCTCATATCTTATCATTTTCCATCTCAATCCCCCTAGGGTCACTCGGGATTCCCCCCTTATGGTGATTTTCATCGTCACTAAAGTGAGCGGAGTGTTTATCTAAGGTGATAGTGGGTAAATACTGACATAGTTGTCACACCTTTGTGGTTTAGGTTGGGCTTTGCCCAAGCTACAATCTGTGTGATAACATAACAAACTTTTTGAGGAATGCCCCACTTTTGTTGCTTGAGTGTTTTGGTTATTTGGGAAGAGTAAGGTCAATAAATGCTCAAGGTGGAAAATGCCTTGCACATAGGGCTAGGCTTTCCATGTTTTGAGGCTATCCTTGAAGGGTGTTCCAAAGGAGGAACAGACATGTGGCATCTCATTCATTTGGCTTCACTATTTTATTGTTTATGTGGACATTTTGCCTTGAAGAGCCCCATCGATGTTTTATTCTAGTATTTTCATTGGAGAAAATACATGGATCTAAGAATATTTTATTATTATACCTTTTAAGTGGATCTAGAATCCACTAAATAATATTTTATTGTAAGGGAGATTGAACTCAAATCTATATAAGAGAATTGCTCTCTCCATTATCTTTCATGGTTGAGTTTCCCCCTTGGAGCTTAGTTGAACATCTTGAATGCAATGAAAGTTAAGGCTCTTTCTTGTTGAGGCACATGTTTTGGGTTCAATATTGCTGAAAATGAATGCTGGAATTTGCTTGCATCAAATGTGTTATAAAGGGCTAAAATCCGGGTAACTTTGTTCTCTTAGTTAGAAAGTATTAGCTGTGGGTTATTTCCCTTCATATGTCTTGGTGTTTATTGCTGGAAATGTCTATGTGTATATTTCTTCCTAATTAAGAGTTGGCTGCAAATTTACAATGTCCATTGGTAAACACACCCTCTCGCATGTTTGGAGGTACTCCCTCATCAGGGTTCCTCAATCAGTTTTCTGCATTTGGGGACAGCAGGATAGGATTGCTCTAGATTGGTTATACCAAACACATGCTCTTTTTATCACATAAGAAAACAGCCCTCCTAGTTTTATCCTTTGACTCCGCTTGCCCAATGGATTGGCACTAATCTTGGAACACCCATCACTTTACAAATATCTATACTATAACTTTTGTTTTGCTAAAGCTACTTCTCCATTGTGTCTTGAGTTTATATTCAAAACACTTAAACTTTTAGGCAATAAAAATGGAAGTACATACTTGAATGCAATGCATTGGCTTCGAGTCTGGACTACTAATATGCCATATTAATACAAGACAACAAAGGTATAGAAAGAAATGCTCTATTTTAATTTTGGAAGTATATTTTGTCTATGGAATTTACAGCATGTCAAATTGTTTCTTCTAATGCAAGAGAAGATCTTCCCATTTAACTAATTCCTAGGAAAGGGTGCTAGTTCCAAGACATCATGGGGTATGTTATCGCACAGTTTGTAGTTAGGATAATGGATTGATGAAAAGAGGTCAAACTGGCGTAACTGAACCAATCCCACCCATTGTCACCTCGATGGGAAGGTGCTTTCTATTTAGGGAGGTAAGGCCCAGGGGAGACGTCCCCAGTGACCTGGGGTTTTGAGAAGGCAAAAAGGCTTAGAAAGGCTAAGTGATAATAATCCCCCTCACAAGTCACCACCTGATCAAAAAGTCCGGCTTATAGCCAATAAAGATAACCGGAATTAGTAACCAAGAAGTATCCTTGCCCGAGAACAAAGCAACAATGAAACCATATGTGCAAGCTTGCTTGCTGGTTAGTACTTCATATAATCAGTGACTTTCTGAAAATAAGCAATTGAGCAATAATATTGATGAAGTAAATCAATGTTTACACTATAGCAATGATTACAATATCATTTCTCAATAAATGCTAAAGAAACGTGGCATTCAATGTAGCAAAATCAACACTTCATAGATAATGCCTTAACCAACCATTCAATTGCTTTAAAAGTAAAACGATAGTTGCACAAAGGTGTTTATAGCACAAGAAGATGACGGCAGCACTAGGGTTAGTAGAATTAGTCTAAGCTAGAGTTAGTAAGAGTTAGGGTTTGTTCAAAGTATTGGAAGTTTGTTTTATGATCAAGTTACTCAATACACAAGGACTTAGATCAGTGCGTTCCTAGGGTATATGGAGTCAAAATGAGGACGCAAGGGATGGAGGAATAAGTGAAGATGATGAAACTAAAGACAAGAGAATTAAACTTTGAGGTGTTGCTATGGCAAGGCCTCAAAGATGAAACCCTAGGGGAGAGAGGCTCACTTTGGTGTAGAAAAATCTAGGCCTCAGTGCTCTCTCCTCCTTCTTTAGCTCAATAGCAAAAACGGCTAGCTCAAAAGATGATTGATCCAAGACAAGAGAGTTTGAAAGTGACGTGTTGCTAGAGCAAGGCTTCACTAGTCAAACCCTAGGGAAAGACGACTCACTAGGTGTAGGCTATCCTAGGCCTTGATGCGTCTCTCTCCTTCTTAGCTCAACAAAAGTAAGACGGCTAGGCTAGAAAGAAAGAATAAAGTGTTACTAAGGAAAGCCTCTATCTTACTTCATCAAATAAAATGGCTTGAAACCTTGGTAGGGACATGAAACAAGGACCTTCAATGTGTGCTTGTCACCTAGGGTTTAATTCAGCAAATTATAATAATAAATGCAAGAAAACAACACTACAACCATTCAATCAAGAAGTTTTGCAGAAATTCACTTACATTTAACCAAGAAATCACATAGCAAAACCCTAGTTGTAATACCTTCCACCAAGAGAAATGCCAAAATTCCAAGAAAAAGTCTTCCTTCAACAAGTGCGCCTCACAATTTCAGCCAATAACCCCAAAAATGGTGCAAATTTCAGACCTCACTAATGAGTGAGTGAGAGATCATCCAAAAAATGAAGGTAAAAACCCTCAATTTATACAGTAGCAATGACCCAAATTACATTTTAGRTCATTAAAAGGCCGACAAGGCCAAAATACCAAAATCATATTGTTTTACATTAAATGCTTAAATTAAAACCCTAATCAAGTAATAGAGAGACGTCATCTCCTTTCTAGGGTGACATTAGCCCCTTCTAGGGAAAACGCAGCCTCTTGGAGCAAAATGTTAGCCCTTCTTGGGCTTCTCCAAGCTGCCATGTGCCAAATCTGCCAAAGTTGCCTCCCAAAACGTTTGTACTGCTGGGTGACATCATGGGCATCCTGGGAGACGTCTTGAGCCTTCCAAGGCCAATGTTCCTGTGGAGAGGGCTCAACCCCCCTAGGTACAGGTCTGCTCAGCTACCTCTGGTGGATTCTTCTACTCTTCCTAGTACAAACACTTTGCCCTGTCTCTGCCCCCTGCTGGGGTCTCAGCATCCATCTGGTGGGCTCTTCAGCCCCATGGAGGTCCGAACTGATCATCTCCCCATGTGTACCTATCCAACATGGTACCTGTCCATCGGGCATGATCCTGCACATCAACAACTACGCCCTCCATAGGCTCATAAGTCACAGGGATCATAGCAATCTCAATCACATCTAATCATCAATATTTATTAAACATGTGCATAAAACCCCTTTACCCCGGTCTAGTGCTCAAAGACATTATACAAGTCTGCAATACAAGTTTGGGGAAAGTGACAAGACGTCCTATTGGGCTAGAGTCTACTGGAAAAGGGTTGTTCCTGGAAAGGATCAAATCCAAGTCATGCAAGTAGGTGAGGTGGATGGGGATGTCTGGGCAAAAGGTGCAGTGATAGCAAGGATGGCTTACCGGTAGGTGCCTCTGTGGAGGGTGAGTTGTACATGTCATGGATGCAATGTTTCCAAGCCCATTCATGCCTTTTATCTTCATTCTTTTTCTTCCAAGATGCTAGTCAAAGGACACTGCCCTGGCTTGGTGACCAGTGCTGGCAATGTTAGCCACAAGCATTTCACGGAAATGAAAGGTTGGCTCGTGATGAGACCCCCTTTCTCTTGGCTATGCCACCAAGAGCCACTACCCTAGCGTCGTGACCAGATGTTGGTAGTGTCATACCGCTAGATGCTCATGGACCTAATAGGTTGGCTCGTGATGAGACCCCCTATCCTCTAACCAGGTCTTGTCTTTATTGTGTTTTGATCTTTTTTATTGTTTTTTCTTTCAAGGAGCTAGTCAAGGGACACTGCCCTGGCTTGGTGACCAGAGGTGGCAATGTTACCCACAAGTGCTTTCACGGAAATGAGAAGGTTGGCTCGTGATGAGACCCCCTTTCTCTTGGCCATGCAACCAAGAGCCACTACCCTAGCGTGGTAACCAGCTGCTAGTAGTGTCAAACCATTAGGCACCCATGGACCTAAAAGGATGGCTCGTGATGAGACCCCCTATCCCTCAACTGGGCCTTGATTTATTTTTTACAGGTCCCTCTGTTTCTTGCTGAGAAGCTTTTTAATGCTTTCTCGGGGATCCCTGGGCGAAGCATCTCAAGGTTTTATTCTTAGGCTTTTATTATCAACTGCTTTTACCCCCCAGGCCCTTTAGCCCATTCTTCCCACAAGGTAAGGTACAACCCCTAAATGATTGGCCAACCCTGTGCCCAGACCAGTGTAATGGGATGGGTGAACGGGAAATAAGGTGGAAAATGGTATATATGAAGGGAGCGGACGATGGCTTTTCAGAAATCCCCCTAGTGGCAACTCAAAACCTATGGACATAAGCTTGTTAGGGCATCTTGTCATTCCCCCAGACATGGTCAAGAGGACAAGCATAAGATCCAAGCACCTGTTAGAAACAAAGGAATCAAATGCACATATTCAAAGGTTTTGAGGATCAAAGTGACACATACCATGATACCCGGACTCATTACCTCATGGAGCAAAGACCATCTCTGATGTAGGACCAAGTCGAAGGTGATGGATGTTGTTGTTGCTGCTAACAAAGTGGCGGCATTGAAAGGGAGAAAAGATGGGCCCTCGAGGGCCATGCTCAAGTCGATCTGGCTCTTGGTACTCCATGTCTAGGACTTGTGGGCCTCGAGACATAATCTCCTAGTTATCCCTAAAAGTGGGGGATAACAGGGTGCATGGGGATTTCAAGATTGTGGTCAGTATTTTCACTATGTTAAATCTATATTTCAAAAGAGGCATATCAAGTATAGATTCCCAAGTACAAGAGAATACATAGCCTACCAAATAAAGCAAGGGAGAAACTAGAATAGTTCAATAAGAGATAGATACTCAAATCTGACGCTTCCTTTTCATCCATCTCAAATACACTATTGTTTTCCTATTGGCTCAAATGTTATAGGAATAAAATATATATAGCATTTGTGTAGAAATTTAATGACAAAATCAACATGCACTAAATTCTGTCATACACTTAGCAACCTAAAGATAACTGTCATCTATGAACTCTAAAATGTATAAACCCACATTCAGAAAATATTACGAGCAGAAATACACATTGTCAAGCACTTTTGCAGCAGAATAAACACAATGAACAGCAATCACACATCCATGTAATACTCGGAAATTTAGGCAACCAGCCAGGGAAAACCCCAATGTGGGGAAACCCAAAGAGAGAGAGATTGTATTAGCTTCGGGAAAGTATATCAGCAGCAAGTTACAATTCAAGCAAGAGAATACCTTACAACACCCAACAGTCCCACTATAATCTGCCTAGAAACCCGTGCCAAATTCGTACTATTGTACGGCCCTCCTTTGCTGGGACCTCGAAAAACATGCCAAACAGCAATTGTACGGACAGAACTGTACAGCCCTTTCTACAGCAAGAAACACTCCAAACAGCCTCGAAATTCGTGCCCACAATCTACCTCAAAATTTGTGCCCTCTTCCTTGTCGTACGGATCCGTACAGTATGAAATATCCCTAATCCAGCTGATCTGGATATCTACTTTTGATCTAGTATTTTGTCTCACAGATCTGATACTCTGGGGGTTTCTGGATGCGTTTTATCTTCAGATCTGATACTCTGGGGGTTTCTGGAGGCGTTTTAGTTATGTGCTTGAGATGTTTTGTGATTGTCACATGTGCATGTGCATGTTATACATTATGGTTTAAACAGTATATATATGATGCATGCGGAAATAAGGAACAACAACCACCCAATAATATGTATTATGAGATTTAAGCAGGGAAATATAATGAAATACTGGAAATATAGAAAATTGTCATCGGTTAGATCTCATGGACCGTCACGGGAATACAAGCAAATAACATAAAATACCCGTGACCAGAAGATGAAGGCAGATCTGATGCATGCACGGATAGATCAGAAAAATCGGCAGTTCCAACAAAGCACGGTAACCGCTACAAACTGGAAAACTCATCCGGAAGGCTATAACCCTCGGAACAAGCTAGAAATTGTCTCAACAGAAGCGCCCTGGCCTCTAGACCGATCCTCATGACTGTCGGATGGAAGATTTGTCCTCTGAGGCTCCGGATCTCACCCCCTGGGGGTCTGCGCACCTCCTGACCTCTCTGAATGCGCCCAAATGATTCCCCCAACGAAATCGGCTGCTATATGACTCAAAATGATCGCCCTAGCTAATGTTGAACTGGATCGGAGGGGTTTCCTCAGATCTGATCTGATACTCCATCTATAACCCCAACTGTCCTTCCACAAGAGTTGCGCCCTGGAAGGCTGAATGTTGCGCCCTGAAATATTCCACCATCAAAATCTGATGGGAGGTGGCTCAATCTATGAGCCCTGGTTGGATCTCAACTGGGTTAGAAGGGATCTGCAATACGAGCTATGATCTCGTGCAGCTACAGAAACCCTCTCTCTGACTTGCGCCCTCACTGGCTGAGCTGCGCAACACTGCAAACTGGATACTCCTGAATCGCACAGTGAAATACCTGGATGGTATCTCTAATGGGCGAGGGTGTGTCTCTCAACACCAAAACTGATCAATGATGGTGGTTTCCTCTAGAAATCCACAAAACAGTAGAAGTCGAATCTCCTCCTCTCGGAACTCTCTCAACATCAAATCATAACATAGCATAATGAGGAATTAGGTCGAATTCCTCCCTTTATAACCTTCCCGATCTAATTCACCATTGACCTCACTTAAGCTAGGCGTTTTTCCTCCTAAGTTGAGTAATTAATTAATTAAGTCCCCCCTTAACACCTTTTCGTTCTATTTCTCCGTTGACTTAGGCTTAAGTGACTTTTCCTATGTTTTTTGGCTTAATTCATCGTTTAGCCATCAATTCTCCCTTATTTCTCCTCCCCTTCCCTGTTTGTGCCTGACTATAGTCTACGGGAACAAAGAGACTACTAAGTCACTCCCTGTTGGCCTACTCTTGGGAACGGGACATCACATTCCTCCCTTCTCGAGATTGCTTGTCCTCAAGCAACATCAATCCTGGGTGCTGCAAAATATGCTCCCCCTCCCACGTAGCATCCTCCACTGGAAGTCCCCTCCATCTAACCAAGCACTCCCTGATGATCCTGTTCCTCAACCTGCGCTCTCTCTGGTCAAGCACCTCCTCTAGCCCTAACTCCAACTGGCCCTCTTGATCTAAGGGTGGCAACTCCTCTGAAGTGTTGATCTGCTATCCCACTGCCTTTTTAAGGCAAGAAACATGAAAGACATTATGAATCTTGCTACGCTCTGGTAGCTCTAGCTCGTATGCCACCTCGCCTACCCTCCTGATGACTCTATATGGCCCATAAAATCTCGATTTCAGTTTCCCTGCTCCGCTCCTCTTCAAGGAGGACTGTCGGTATGGCTGTAATCGCAGAAAAACCAAGTCCCCAACCTCGAAATTGCGCTCAACCCTCTGCCTGTATGCATAGATCTTTTGTTGATTCTGTGTTGCCTGTAAGTTTTCCTTCACTGCCCGTAGAATCCTTTAGCTCTCCTCCACCCAATCTTTGGCCCCCGGGACCCTGCTATCGCTAAATACAGTCTCCACAAAAGTGGGTGCATCGTATCCATACAATGCTCTAAATGGTGACATCCTGATAGACATATGGTGAGTCGTGTTGTAACAATACTCACCCATGTGCAACCACCTCACCCATGTGCGTTGTTGTCCTCCCACATAGTTCCTCGGATACCCCTCCACCCATTTGCTGACGATCTTTTCTGTCCATTTGTCTGTAGGTGGTAGTTGGTACCCATGGCTAGCTCTGTGCCTGTCAATCAAAAAAGCTCCTACCAAAATGCGTTGATGAAGCGCCCATCTCTATCACTGACTATCTGCTTGGGTAGGCCATGCAATCTGAATACCTCTCTGAAAAACAACTCTGCTACCTGTATGGCCTTGTAGTCTGTGGGTATGGCAAAGAAATGTGCAAATTTGGTCAGGCTGTCGACAACCACAAATATACAGTCCCTGACCTGCACATGAGGGAGGCCTGTGATGAAATCCATAGAAATGCTCTCCCATTTCTGCTCCGAAATGGGTAGAGGTTGAAGTAACCCTGTTGGGTGTGTCTGCTCTGACTTTTTTTGCTGACAAGTCGTGCACTCCCGGGTGTGCTTCAGTACATCATCCTTGAGACCCTTCCACGAGAATCTCTCCCTGATCTGCCTGTAAGTTTTGAAATACCCATGGTGCCCTGCTGCAGGCGAATCATGACACACCTTCAGAATCTTCCCCTTTAAGGTAGATTCTGGAACCAAGTAGATCCGGTCTTTGTAGAAAATGGCATCATCTAGTACCCGGTATCTATCATCAACCACCTGCCCATCCATCACCTCACAAGCAAATTTGTTTTTGGAATATTCCACCAACAAATGTGCTTTCCAATATGTGCAAATGTCCATCATCGAACACCCTGGTGGCCTCCTGGGCAAGGCATCTGCCACGACATTCCTTTTTCCCTTGACATACTCAATGTCAAAGTCAAAGGCTTGGATCTTCGAGACCCACTTCTGTTGTCTCTCACTGAGGTCTTTCTGATCCAGAAAATACTTGAGACTGTTGTGATCAGTCTTCACTACAAATCTGCTACCCACCAAATATTGCCTGAATTTGGTTAAGGCTTGCATGATTGCTAGTATTTCCTTGTCGTAAATAGAGTAGAGTCGCTCCGACTCACTGAGCTTCCTGCTCTCAAACACAATGGGATGGCCTCCCTGCATCAACACTACTCCAATCCCCACCCCTGATGCGTCGCACTCCAAGACGAACAGCTACGAGAAGTCTGGAAGGGCTAGAACAGGGCATGTGCTCATAGCCTCCTTCATCTTCTCAAATGTCTATTGTGACTCCTCTGTCCATTGAAAGGCACCCTTTTTGGTCAAATCTGTGAGTGGTGCTCCTAACTACGAAAAACCCCTCACAAACCTCCTGTAATAACTGCACAGCCCAAAGAAGCTCTTTAACTCTGTCAAACTCCTAGGTGTTGGCCAATCCAAAATGGCCCTAATCTTCTCCCGATGTACCTGAACCCCCTATGCACTGATGATGTGGCCCAAGAAAAGCAACTTTTTCATCCCAAACTCGCACTTGGACTCTTTGGCGTAGAGTGACTGCGCCTCCATGATGCTCAACACCTCCTCCAAGTGCCCCATATGCTCATGCCATGTCTTGCTATAGACCAAAATGTCATCGAAGAAAACCAAAACTGATTTCCTCAACTGCCCCCTGAATATGTGGTTCATGCAAGACTGGAATGTCGTTGGTGCATTGGTTAGCCCGAATGGCATAACCAGAAACTCGAAATGGCCAAAATGGCACCGAAATGTAGTCTTCTCTATGTCCTTCTCTTTGATGTTGATCTGATGATATCCAGAGCGTAGATCAATCTTCGAGAAGAAAACTGCCCCATGCAGCTCATCCATCAACTCGTCAATGCAAGGGATAGGATATCGGTTCTTGATGGTTTTCTTATTCAAGACCCGATAATCGATGCACATCCTCATGGTACCATCCTTCTTCAAGACTAAGACAACTAAAGAGGTGAATGGACTGCTACTAGGTCTGATGTGTCCCATCGCCAGCAATTCCTTGATTGCTTTTTCTATCTCATCCTTGAACCTCGTAGGATGACGATAGGGGGGGGGTGATCATGGGTTTGGCCGAAAAACCTACGGATGTCGTCCCAACAAGTTCCCGATACTGTTGTCGACCCTCGGAATCCTTCCGCGTAGTGATCAAGCACTCTGCAGCAATTGTTGCCTCCCCATGCCTGAAGATCCTCTCCATCCTCTTGGTTGAGACTGTCTGGGGTGCTCCTGTCGACATGCCCCTCAGGACAACCCTCTTCCCGTCACTGTCTCTTAATCCCATCTCCAAGGCCTGGTAGTTGGTGGTGATTTTACCCAAGGTGATCAACCACTGGACTCCCAAAACCACATCTGTGTCTGATAGGTCAACCACATAAAATGTATCTCTCACGGTGTAATTGCCTAACTTGATCTCCAAGTCTGGAACTCTGTCTAGACACTCCACTGTATGGCCATCTGCTACTGCAACATCAAATCCCTCAAACTCCTCTGTCTGAAGGGCCCGTCTCGATACCAATGAAGCGTCGATGAAGTTGTGGGTGGCCCCACCATCTATCAGGGCGATTGCCCGTTGCACCTGAATAGTCCCTCTGATCTGGAGGGTGTCATACCTGGGAACACCAAAAAGGGTCTCTATGACTCCTCCCTTTGCTGGTTTTCGTCTGTTAACCTGCTCAAGAGGTTGTGGAACTACCGGTGGGTGGGCCCCTGCTGGTGTCGGTGGTCTACGGGGAGGCTGCTCCTCCACCTGCTCTGACTCCTCTGAGCTGGTGTATCCATTGTCCTGCTCCTCCTCCTCACTGTCCACACTATCTGTTGCCACCTCAATACAGTGAATCTCTCCCTTGCCCATGCACCTGTGGCCTGGGACCCAAGGATCTCTGCAGTTGAAGCAAAGCTTCTTCCTCATAAGCTCTCGCCTCGTCTCATCAACCAGCTTCTCCTTGCCCTTCCATTCTCTCTGGAATGGCTTTCGGTCTCGATCCTTCTGTGGTACAAAGGGTTTGGAAAAGGGTTTTCGTTTTTGGCACTAAGTCCGCCAAATCTCTAGTGCGTAGGATGGCATCCTACAAGGTGTGAGGCCGGTATGCCTTCACCCATCCTCTCAAGGGTTCTGTGAGCCCTTCTGTGAATAACATGATCAGTCGGGGCTCGGATATATCTGTCACTGCCACTGCTACCCGCTGAAACTCTGAGATGAATGCCTTTGTTGTTCCAGTTTGTCTCAACTGGGCTAGATCGCTGAAATGGATCTTTGGATCCCTCCTGTCAAATCTATCCATGAGTCTCTCTGTGAACTCCCTGTAGGAGATGATGCGATTGTGGCCCAATGTCACCAATCCATGATACCACCACTCGTGTGCCTCACCCTCCAAGTGTAAGGTAGTGAAACTGATGGCCTGTCTCGGTCATCTGGTTGAGCTTGTAGTAGGTGTCTAGCCTCTATGCCCGAGCTCTGGCGGTGCATTTTGACGATCCGTCAAAAGAAGGTATGGTGAGTTTACCAACTTTCTGGATGAAATCAATGGTATGCCCTTGTTGTTGTTGCTGCAGCCCTCCTCTCTGTGGCTCTTTGGGGCGGTTCCTAAGTCTGAGTCCACAATACTCGACTAGGGTCATGTCCTGATGGAAGTCACGGCCCAATGTTGCATACTCCCTCTGATACTCTGCAATGTCCTCTGTTGGGCGGTCTCTGTACTATCGACGGTTGTGCTGCTACCGGGGGTGCCCTCTGGAAACTGGGAAACAAAGATCTGGGAATCCTACTCGCAGAGGTGTATGTGCGAGTGGGTGACTGGGGTCTACTGCCTACCCCTGAGTTCCCATGTGCTGCATGTGGGGCTTGTGTGCCTGGGGTGCCCACCATAGCCAATCTATCAGCCACCTGTGCCAAGGACTGAGACATGGTCCGATGACTAGCTAACATATCGTTGATAACCTGCATGAAGGTTGCCTCTAGTTCCATGGGGGCCTTACCACTGCCCTCCGGTCACTCATATCTGTCTCCTAGCATCCTCTCTACCTCGCGCTCAACCTCACACTCTGCTCTTCTCTCTGCTTCTTTGTGTGCCTCTTCCTCTTCCTCTGAGCTGGGAGGGAAAGGAGGAAAGTCGAGCGTAGGCCTTCTTTCCTTGCTCCTGTTGTCAGTGACATATTCGTCACCTACGTGCTCACGACTATCTGGGTCTTTTGTTGCACTCATCGTCTTTAGTCACACGCTGGCAGGATTAAAGCTCCAATACCACTGAAATACCCATGATCCAACTGATCTGGATATCTACTGCTGATCTAGTATTCTGTC
>SNQJ01S0049707.1:113351-132988 GCA_010110895.2 Picea sitchensis
ATCCTGAAACAATTAATGGTAATGTTAAAAATTTAAGTAAAAAGAATTTAATATTACCATTAATTAGTATATTACTAGCCTCCTTAACTACGTTTTCGGCTCTTGCTCACCTCTTCCTCCTTTGCTCTCCAAACCCCACACTTTGTTTACAAAATGACACTTTAAAACCCAAAATTGGCTTTTAATCCATGACTGTCTGCGACATTTTCCATGAAATCGCAATATTATCGCGCTATTTTCGAAAATATCGCGATATTATCGCCAAAGGAAAATATCGCGATATTTTCAGCCGATAATATCGCCAACCCGCAAAACAGCGATAATATCGCGATGTTGGCGATAATATCACAATGTTGGTAACAGAGATAATAAGTAAATGATAATAATAAATAGTTATTGATTATCCAAAGGACGCATCCTTTCATGGATGGTCACCATATGTTCTCTATATATGGAACACTCATAATTGTAAAAATATATGGAATCTTACATATCATCATTTCACATACAAATTCAACAAAATACACATTGCCAAGCACTTTTGCAGCAGAATAAACACAATGAACAGCAATCACATCTATGTAATACTCAGAAATTTAGGCAACCAACCAGATAAAACCCCAATGTGGGGAAACCCAAAGAGAGAGAGATTTTATTAGCTTCAGGAAAGTATATCAGCATCAAGTTACAATTTCCAGCAAGAGAATACCTCTTACAGCACCCAACAGTCCCATTATAATCTGCCTAGAAACTCGTGCCAAATCCGTATTGTTGTACGGCCCTCCTTTGCTAGACAACACCTCGAAAAATGTTCCAAATAGCAGTTGTACGAACAGAACTATACGGCCCCTTCTGCAGCAAGAAACACTCCAAACAGCCTCGAAATTCGTGCCCACAATTTGCCTCGAAATCCGTGCCCTCTTCTATTCTATACAGACTATACGGATACGTACAGTACGAACTCCCTAACAACAATGAATTTCAGCCACTTCTAAACAAAAAATTTCCTTGGGAAATGTGCCCAAACTCTCTTGGGAAATGCGCCTAGCTTGCTGCCCTTTCCTCTCCTCAAAGCTCTCTCGGAAATCTCTCAATCTCCTCTTCTCATTGTGTCTTGCACACTACCCAATGCATTCTCTTCTAATTCGAAAATGACCTTTCACCTTCCAAGTGTCTTTTCACCTTCCCCATCCCTAAAGCAAAAGGCCAAGATCTAATCTTGCCTTTACATGATCAAGGGACATGATTCATTCCCTCTGTTATCACTCCAGGAAACTCTCCTAGGCTGTAAGTCAAAGATGCCTGGTAACTTAATTTTTTGGTAACTGTTTTCTTAATAATAAGTGTGGGTTTGGATCAAGTCGGAGGACTGAATCATTTCTCACTCAAATCATGCATAAACACATTTAGATGGACAAGGCTTTCAACCACAAATGTTCAGAGAGTTTGCAAATAAAGGGATGTATGGAGAAATAACTATTATATCAGCAGAATCACATATAAAGCATATATGAATGGCCAATTACAATAATCACAAGAATGCTTGCAAAGTTTAACTTATGAATGCAATGATAAGATGACAGTTATCGGGCATAAACAAGCATAGCAGCATGAATATAATATCCAAGTGCAAGTACAGAATAGACAAGAAGATGAAATCTGAACAAGTTATGGCAAAAGAAGCTTGTATAACTTAATATGAAAATGAGAAGTTTGAGTACATAATATGAAAAAAGTCTCCAAAGTCGAACCTTTAGTTCCTATTCTACCTTTAGCTTTATAGCTGTACAATGCAGTTTTGAGATCCTGAAAACATGGATCAGATATGCTAAAGATAGAAAGTCAAAATTTAGTTTGCAAAAGATGTGGAATGATCCCCAAAAATGAGGTCAATCCTAGATTTCATGGTCCTCATCTCTTGTCGAGTGATAGTGCAGTGCAGGATAGCCTTCCAAGGCTGAATGATGATTCTTCAAGAGATACAAATTCGAATCTGTTGATGTGAGTAAGTATCCTGATTTTCTGCCTTTGTCAAAGATACCAAGAACGTTTGAAACACCTCTTCTTTCCATAATCTATCAAAAATAGCTAGACAATTCATCAAATGTCCATTCGAAGAGGTTTCAAACCATTCCAACTCAAAAAACTTCGATCTGTGCAAAAACTTGATCATTCTGGAAGTGACAGGCTTTCGGTGGTTAACCTAGAAAGCTTCTGAGTGGATTATCTACCGAAAGCTCTGTTTTCGGTGGTTAATGAACAGTCATCCTGTTCGCCTAAACCACCGAAACTTCAACTTTGAGAAAACTTCAAAATTTGCAAAAAAACTTACCTTGAATCCTTTTTTGATGTTCAAGGTTTTTTGGATGAGTCAGCCCTCGTTCGTGCAGATCTGCGAACTTCAACTAGTTGTGTGGAAGGCTCTGGTGTGTCTACCATGGTTGTAGCTAAGTTAGCTAGAGTTTCCAAACCAGTTTGCTCCTGTGCTGGTGATTGAAACTCTTTTAACTTCAACCTCAGAATTCTAAGCTGTCTATACAGCTTCATGTTCTCCCTGATCAATACCTTGTTCCTGTCTTTGATCTTGTCATGCTTACATTACCCTGTGTCTCTGCTAACTCTTGTTCTGGCTCTGAATCACTATAGGGTAGGTTTAAAGGGTTACTTCCTGTAGCAGGGTCCTTGGACTGCTCACCCTCAAACTGTAGTTTTCTTTTGATTCTTTTCTTCTTAACAGAGGATGATTCTATTGGATCTCTTGGTGGTGAGATACCCTTCCTTTTTCTATGACTGCTTTTGAGAGTAATAGTCTTCTTAGTGGCAGCCTTTTTACCCTTCTCCTGCTGTTGCCAATCAGTCTGGAATTCATTCCAGAAGAGGAAATAGTTCCAATCTACCTACCTTTTCTTCAATGACTCTTTGACAATAAGAGTAATGAGTCCTTGATGAGACAATCTGCTTGCCACCTTAGTGGACTTGGCCTTGACCTGTTTAGACATTTTCGTGAGGGATTTGTGCAAGAAAAATGGTAGATTAATTGGATCTCTGCCTGTAAAATGGTTTAAAAGCTTAAAGTGATAGAACATCACTCTATTGTATCGCCCTTCACATGTTATGTAAACAAATATTGCTTTCAACAAGGACTGCCACTTTGGTTCCAAGTATGACATTGGAATATCCTTTTTCCAGATCAAATCTTTGTGTACAGGCAGCAGGTATGACCTAAATTCAATGTTTGAAGGTATGGTAGACTTGAACCAACAGTCTCCTGACCTAGGTAAACCTGTATACTCAGCAATGGCAGCTTCATCAATGATAAACTCCTCCTTTCCTATTTTAGCAAACCGCCCATCATAAGAAATGGCAAAAGACTCGGCCACTTGTTGATGAAAATTGGTTAATTTTTCACAATATGAAAATACCCCAGCCTGTTTGAAGAATTTTGCCACCTCCGGGTGAGCTTCTAGGTACCAAACCCCATCCACTTCAGACCTCAGAACTGGCCCTGCTTTCAGCATTAGTCAATGCTGACTGTACCTGCGATTATGGAAAACTGAGTGCCAGGGAGACAAAGACTCTAGGATTTAGGATGACAGAGAGTATGACACATGGAAGAGCAAACGAGACAGGGTGACACAGAATTCGGATCACCAAGCTCAAACACTAACCAAGTTTAGGCAACAAATTGACTGAGAGCATGCCGAAATTTTCGATTTTCGGTGGTATATTCATTTAAACTGAAACAAGATGGGTTTTGAACTTGCCTGATAAATCGACCTGGCTTAATTGGCTTGAGAGCGATTTGTTGGACTCTAATGGCGCTTGACGATCATCATGGGAAATGGGATTATGATCTCTGGAAACGCGTTTGATTGATGAAATCACAGACTCACGATTATCTCAATAACTCCGGAATTCAAATTGATAATGAATGAGGATTAAATGAGGGATTTAACGAGATCATGATAGATTGTGTACTCGTGACTGAAAATGGAGGGAGGCTTCGTGACAACATGCATGAATTTCTGTATCATCGCCGTGTCTTCATTTTGAAAAGACAAATGCGGTTGAAAGGACTGTTATCCCCGATATCTAGGGATAACCAGGAGATCATGTCTCGAGGCCCACATGGTCCTAGACATGGAGTACGAGAGCAGATTGACTTGAGCATGGCCCTTGAGGGCCCATCTTTTCTCCTTCTCAGCCATACTTGTCCTGCCAGCAGTACCAGCCTCCATCACTACCGGTCTGGAGAGGAACTCAAATTTTGAATGAATCGAATTTAAGAACCGCTGCCTTCCAACTTTGAGCTTTTACGTGATTCGTTCCATCATTGTACCAATGACGGCTAGCCGTGCAATACCAGACTTTCCATTTTCTGATGATATAGATGGTTAGCAGCATTTTCTTTGCCACAACTTCTAGGGAACAAAGGCTTTGGTGGTTAATGGAGCGTTGCTCCCACCTACGTGATGCATTAGAGTAGCACCCGGTGGCCGCTCTCCTCTCGGGATCATTCAAATCCCTTATGAGCCAAAGCGGCTCTTTAGAATCCTCCAATGGAATCCCTCTACTTAAACCCAATCCAGTCCACAGGTCCTTTCCTCTCTCCTCACGCCTCTGCTTGGGCCGTGAACAATTTCCCCACAAGACAACTGTTATCGGGCTTGAGGGTTTCGATATGCCTGTTGTCAAAATTTTCTCACCTCTCCAATCCCAGATCCTTAATGTATTGCTCATGCGCTAGCCCTCGGCTAGGTTCTAGTCCATAAGACCGGAATTCATAAGGCCATGACCTTACCTTCACATTGAGTTTCAACTTCAAAACCGTCATGCTTGTGCACTAAGCCCTCCACAGCTTAGGCCACAGTCCAGGCCACTACCATATGACCCTCGATATACCTCTCGCCGAGGTTTGGGGTTTTGCGATGCCAAATATCGCCTACGGAGTTCACCATTCCTCGAATCCAGAGCTCTACGACTCGCGATGGCTGGATTCCCACTATGGCACTTTCCACCGACTGATGTATTGACAATTGTCCCACTCATCAGGTATGCAGCGATTTGTGATTTCAAAGGTGTAAACACCGTCCGCGTGATTCGATATCCAGATGGATCAAACAGATGGGCTGACTTCCTTATCATTACTTCCCGATGACACCAATCTCCTCCACACATCCCTTCCAGATAGACGTTCCCGATTCCTCGAGTTTACGATACTTTCGATGTCCCAACTTCCTTGTCCTCCGGAACTCCCGGAACAGATAGGCGCTATCTGGAGTGGCTAAACCGTGCAGCTCATCCCAATCCGATGACGATGGGTATTTTTGCGGGAATCTCGGCGGTTCGAGATCAACTATCCTAGATGCGCTTGCTCGAGGTTAAACTGAAGCATCTTCTCTCCCGTCCATTTAGGTGACAGTTTCTATGTGAAAATCGTGATCCACCAACTTCTCTTCCGTATTGCTTCTGGCGGTGAGATAAATGGTCCATCTCTTTTCCCTCAGGTTGATGGAAGCGGTGTTGTACTTCCTCGAGCTTCTGCGCTTTCTTTCCAGACTTGGAATAATTTCATGTTCTCAAAGGCTTTGACCTTTGCGCTCTTTCCTCTGCAATCTCCACAGTAGCGAATTTCGGCGTACGTAATGAAAACATTGTTCCTCTTTGAGCTTCTACAAACCTCAGTGAGACCCCTATATAAGGATTTTTTCTTTCTTCTCCCATAGATGGAGAATGTGGACACCCTCCTAGTTATCCTTCACCCAAGTAACCTTTTGCTGAGCCTTCTGGGTATTGATGACGAATATCTCTTCCAGCAGGTTCCGAACTCAAGAGTTCTCTTCATATGTGCTATCGCACACTTCCTCGGCCTTCCTCACGGAGGAGTATCTTCTCAAAGAGCGTTCAACATTTATGTCCCTTACATTGCACCCTTTGCGGCTCAATGCCACTGACAGGCTTCTGGAATCCTTTCAGGTGGTCTGGTTCCTCTATGAACTCAGTGAGTTCAATCTTTGTACTCCACGCGCAGTTCAATGCCACACGGTAGGCTTACATAATCCCCGATGATTACGGTTTCTTCTTCTAACTCTTGAGTTCTTTAAAGCGCACCTTGTGCCTATGCTCCAATGCCCACTTGGAAGGAGCTCTGAAGTCATAGCAGAATTGCATGCGCTAATATTATCTCACACACAACCTTGCCTCCAAGGTATTCAACAACCATGAGTCTTTCTCGAAGTTGTTGACTCGACTCTTGTGCCTCGGCGTACCTTTATGCGAACGGTAGTGTTCCGAAGTGCATCCTCGATTACCTTGGAATATTGAGAGACCACGATTACTTTCTGTCGCCCTTACGGCATGAAGCCTCAAAGAATCTCTCAATCCTGAAATCAAACACAGTCCTACAAATGTCAATATAATACACATACATTCACATCATTCATAAAGGGAACACACACAGCACATCCAACATACCACGCGAGAACGTAATGGGTAAAACTGCTTCTGTTTTTATTAACAATGGAAAATGCCTATTTGGCTGAGGTGTTCTCGAGCTCTCTCTGGCTCTCCTCAGCTCTACCACACTCGCCTGACGCATGGTGAGATATAAAATCTCTCTTTACACGAGGGAATGTCCGGTAACACCCTCGAATCTACCTACCCTATTCAATTACATTAGATGGGTTGTTTAGTCCAGAATCAGATCTAAATCTCAGTCTTACAAACATTAAAATCCTACCTACTCCTACACCTGTGCAAAGCACGGCCTCATGGCTCAACAACCTAAAACATTTAAATTACATTCATTACAAACATTGAATGAGGTTGCGCCTCCCTCCAACCTTTGAATTCATGCTGCTGATGTAGGCGGTTGGTTGGCATTTTAGTGGAGATGCTCACGCATCAAACTCCTCGGTACCAAAATCGCGGAAACTCTTTCTCATGTGCTTCCCCTTTAAGTGGTTGGAATCCTCCTGGATCCCAAGTCATCCTTTGGAGTTGTTCATCCACTCCATTATGTTACTGTTGTTGCTTCTGTTGTATTTGTATTGCTCTTGCTCTCTTACCTTTCATTCTCCTTATTGGAAGTCTCATTGACCTCAACATGTTATACGATCTCCTTGATCACTCATCCGACTTCTCCGATTGGTTACCTCATGGAGTCTCCACTCAAGCGCAAAATTTTTATGCTCATGGGTAGATCACCATGATCTCATCACCTTCCTCATCTTCATCGTGGCCTCAAGTTTGCCACTCTGCTGCCGGAACCGACTCCTCGCGGTCTCCCTTTCAGCTAACTTGTTTGTTCGGTCACCTTCTCACGACTGACTCAACTTCTCGGTTCTCTCTTAACGGCTGCAGTTTTTCATCAATCCTCCGACATCCTCCGCCTCCATCTCCCAGCGGGTGGTAACTTTCTGCTTATCCCCTTGGCTTCCCTTCGCACGCTTCAGCTCCAATGCTACAACTCTTTACCGACTTCCTAGGCTGAAGTCGTTGAGACATTCCTCCGAATACTCATTCTCCTCTTCGTCTGCTTATTAGCGTGGCAGGAGTCTCAAACGCACGCTCAATTCTTCTTCTTTTCGGCGGTCATGTCGACTGGTATTGATACGCTGTCTTGCGCATCGCAACCGCGATTTTTGCCTCCCTCTCGGAAAATGGTGGGAATATACGGTTCCTCAATCATTGAGACCTCTCATATCTTCCCCTTCTCTTTAGCCGAACATCTGGCGATCTAATTCATTTAAAGACTCACTGTTGCAGCCGACTCCTCGGTGATCAAAATTCCGCACCGCTCATCCAGACCCTCCACGAGTATATGGGATGCTTCTCACGCCTTCTGGCGGACTAGCAAAGATCAACCGGTCCCATCTTCATCAACACTCCTTTCTAAATTGAACTCACCTCTTTACAGGTCCATGAGACTTTCAGATAGTCTTGAATGTTCATTTCTTCCCACCTGGAAGTCGGGGATGTAGTGCCTCACGGCGGTCACGATTTCTTCTTCTACGCCCTCCCTAAGGTTCTTGGGATCTCGGTGATCCCAATCCATTCTTCACCGAGAAATTTTCTAGTCTCTAGTTCACATACCTAAACCTTTTTCTTATCCTGTCGCAGCTTCAATTCGAACTCATCTATTTTTGCCATTGTGAGCTCTTTGTCAATCTCGCACTTTCTTCGATTACTTTTCCTTCCAGCATACCTATGGACTTTAGTATCCATGTTGTTGTCTCTATTTTCCCTTCACAGCAGAGCACATTTAACGTCACTCCAGCACTTCAAAAGAGTTCTACCGACTTCATCCTCATGATGCGTTCCTACGCAAACAATCATTCCTGAGTCCTGTAGCTTCTGTCTTCTGTGCCTCCTAAATGCGTATACAAAGCGGATTCCCGCTCGATACCACGATGCGGTGAAGTCGACCGCTTTCCATCAGCTATCCCCACTCCGGGATCATTCAAAATATCCTTACGAGAGCTGAGCTCGCTTTGATCCTAACGGAATCTTCTGCTAAAACCCGATCCACGGGTCCTTTCTAATCCCTTCACGGCCTTCAGCACTTTCATGTGAACAATTTCCCCATAGGAAACTGTTATCGGGCTTTGGGGTTTTGATATGCCCGTTGTCGAAAGTTTCTCACCTCTACAATCCACGATCACCGATGCGCCCTTTTCATCGCTATCCCTCTTAGGTGGTTCCCTGAGTCCACTTCAGGACCATAATTCATATCCCAGTAGCCTTACCTTCACGGGTTTAGAACTGAAAACCGATTACCTTTTAATGCGGCTATTACCTCATCTGAGCTGGTCCATGTATTACCGCCATGAGCCTGATATACCTCAGCCGGGGTTTCAGGGTTTGCAATGCCAAAATACATGCATTATCGGGTTTAGCTCCTCAAATCGACTCTCCGTTTCGCCGGTGATAGTTGGCTTCCACTATGGCACTTTCCTCAGCCTGATGTGATGACAATTGGCCCCCACTCATCAGGGTATCACGATTCACGATTTCAAAAGACCTAGACACCACGTCCATGGGATTCCCAATATCAGATGTATAAAACAGATGGGCGGCTTCATTGTGATCCTCGATAACCGATCTCTTCCGCGTCCTTCCAGACGGTCTCAGATTCTCCGGGATTTGAGACTTTGATTATTTAACTTCCTTGTCCCTCGGGGTTTCAGATTTCGATGGCTACTATAAATGGCTTAACCTCGTTGCAACTCCTATCAAATCCGTGATGTTTCCGGATCGGCGGTTGGATCCTTTATCCTTATGCGCTTACTCGAGGTTAAACTCGAGCATCTTCTTACGATCCAATGGATAGCGTGATTTCTATCTTGAAGATCGGTGGTCCACCAACTTCCTCTCTTTCTATCGCGGCTTCTGCGGGCGAGAATCAGCAGTGCAGATCTTTTCTCTGGTAGATCAGCGGTGTTATTGCGCTTCCTCCACGAGCCTCTATGCTTTCTTCCCGGACTTGGAAGAATTTGATTCTCAAAGGCTTAGACCTTTCGGCTCTTTCCTCTACGAGCTCCACCGGCAGCAGGCCCTCGCCATCGCGTTCGAAAATGTTGTTCCTCTTGAATTCTAGTACTTTCGGACCCTTTGAAGGATTTTGTCTTTCTTCTCCCACGGATGGAGAATGTGGACACCCTCACGGATTATCGCCGGCCCAAACGACCTCTTGTTGGAGCCTTCTAGGTATTGATTAACCCGTGAAGATCTCTTCCTTCGGTTTAGAACTCAAAGGTTCTCTTCATACAATGCCTATCTTCACACTTCATGTAGCCCTCTGAATTATCTTCTCCACGAGCGTTCAACATTTATATCCCTTGTGCACCCTTCCTTGTCCAATGCCACACAGCGAACTTCGAGAATCCTCGGTGATTGGTTTCTCTATCGAACTCGGTGAGTTCAATCTTTGTACCTCCACAGTACCTTCTCAATGCCCACTGGCGGGCTTCTGAGAATCCCCAATGATTTTGGTTTCTTCTTCTAACTCTTAGCAAAGTTCTTCCAACTCCACCTTGTGCCTATGCTCAATGACCACTTGACAGAGCTCTGATTGATAAGCGGTCACGTCTGGCGTATCTACACACACACAACCTTGCCTCCGGTGTGTAGCAGGTTCTTTCTCACGAGTTTGTTGGCTCAGCTCACCATTGCCTCAACAGCCTTTGTTGCAGGGCTACGATTGTTCCAGTGCATCGATTGCATCGATTGTTAGGAGGTAGCGATTTCATCACCCTCTGGCAGAGCTCAAGACCTCTCAAGCACGAGAATCGAAACTACGGTCCGCAAATGTCAATCTGGCACATACATTCGTAAGTTTCGCCAAGAACGCACCACGGACATCCATATACCACATAACGTGGCGGAAAAACTGTTCTTTTTTATTAACAATGGCAAATGCCTATTTGTACAAGGTGTTCTCGAGGCTCTCTGCGGCTCTCCTCAGCTATACCACCCATCATCTACGAAAAACCACCCTTCCAAAATGAGAATATCAAAATCTCTTTTACGGGGCTCTTAGAGTTCTTCCCTCTAATCTACCTACCTATTCAATTACATTGAATGGGTTTATCAATCGCTATCGGGATCTAGATATCAACCTTACAAATATTAAAGGCTGAACTACCTAATGCCTGCACAAAGCCTGACTCCATGGCTCAATAGCCTAAACCATTTAAATTACATTCATTACAAATGTTTAAATGAGGCTGCGCCTCCCCTTCAACATTTGAATGCACGCGCTGAGACATGGATGGCTGGCTGGCTGACTGCGTGGAGATATGCTCCTGCATCTTAAACCACGAAGGCCCTAAGATTATGAAGCTTTTCTTATTAAACCAAATCAAAAGAATTTCTTTTGAGCTTGGCCCTTCGACATAGACTCTCTAACCTACCTTGTTAAAGCCCTAATATTGGCTCCATTAGCATAGTTGGGGCATATTAGATTAGTAATGTTATTTTATTTATGTCGACTTTCTCATTAACCCTTAATTGGAGACTTATTAGATTAGTAATGTTATTTTATTTATGTAAACTTTAGTCTGGTAGTTGTAATTATACATCCTAGTCTCCTATATATACCAAGGAGACATTTTCATTTTGAATCATCTTGTACTTGAACATTTTAAATTGGGGTAAGGAGGTTTCCCAGAAGGGCTTATTATCTAAAATTATCTCTTTTCAAGGCGTTGAGTATTTTTCACGAGGGTTTTCTATGCTATATTGATGTTTGGTTCTTAACATATGGTGTCAATTTCGAGGTCTTGGGGTTTTATTTTGCTACATCACAGGGGTGCAGTGGAATTTTCACTATAATTTTTTCTACGATGTTCCGGAAGGAACCTCTTGGAGGGGTATTTAGTATCTGAGATCAAGGTACATTGGGTTTCAAAATTTAGCTCCTAAGGGCCTTATAATTTCATAGGTACAAGATAGAGTTTATGGAATCATCCTGAAAATGAGTCATTACTTGAATTTTCTCTCTAAAACATTTTCTGTAACGTTGAGATACAGACTATGGAGAACATTCCTACGAGGAAACCCAAGTAGGAATTATGCATGGTACAAATTTCATCTTCTAGGTCATCTTAAATTTGTAGATACACCTTGTGTAAGATGAGATATCTGACTAGTCCTATTATTGAATCTCAAGAGGTCATTCGAGGTAAAACAATCATAACTTCTTGCTAGAGTGTCAAATTGAGTGGGACTAGTTGAGATTGGATGGAGTGAATGGGTCCAGTGATGGTATTTTGGGTCAGTTTGAATTTTATATCAATTATTTTGTGTGGGGCATGCTATACAAGTGAGATCTCTGGAAAGTCCAAAAATCTCGACAAGTTGTTAAGGAAGTTCTGGTAAATTCCACTTGGCACATCCAATTTTGATCGGAACTATGGAATTTCTGAGGAAAGAAATGTCAGAGAACTACCCACAAAAGAAGTTTCCTTTTCCCAGAAGGGCCAAAACTTGGTACATAGAATAGAATAAATATTGTCTAGCATAATTGGCTCAAAATCAAGATTCAAAAAGTGATACTTGCCCAACATGCCACTAGAAAAGGGACCTTCTACACCAAATAAGCCTCAGAGGAAAATCTAATTGGACTTTTTGTAGAAGGTGAAGAAATCGTGGGACATAAATGAACTACAAAATAAGATGGATTCAATGGAAACTAAGTTGGATACTAAGATAGATGGTTTAAAGGGGAGATCATGGAGGTAAAATTTACGTATGAGAGAGAACTTTGAAAGTGAAAATACATCCCAGAATTCATGATGAGGACACAAGGAAGGTGAATCAAGGTGGAGAAACTCCAACTTGGTTTGAAGACCAACCGTTCTAAGATTGATATGAGGAAGTTTGATGGCAAGGACCCAATCACATGGATACTTGAGATGGAGCAATTCTTTGATCTCCACATAGTAGTACCCACATACCTACACAAAGGAAGGTGCAATTGCTTCTTTATATTTATAACCCTAATCAATTTGTATGGTATCGATGGCTTTTTCTCTCAAATCACTTGTCCACTTGGACAATTTTCATGGAAGGAAATGATAGCACACTATGAGGATACAAGAACAATACCATACAGGTTCGATTCACAGAGCACAGTAGAGAGCAAAGATTGAATATAAAGGTAACCGATATTCGAGATGAGCACTTGATTGATGTATTTATAGGAACTTTAGGGATAAATTCAACATGAGGTTCGCCTTTGGGAGCCAAATCATTGGAGAATCTGAGTTAAGGTGGCAGAAATGTTGAAAGTAAAAATATGGCTATGGCTACTAGAAGGACCAATCCTAACATCTATAGAGAACAATGCTCCTTCTTCTAAAAACACCTCAACCTACAAGGTTGGAAACCTCAACAATTGGAGAAAGAAAGAAAAAGGTTTATGATTTAGGTGTGACAACAAATTACAGGTAAAGGGACATAGGAGTGTAGGCGAGAAGAAATTATTCTACACATAGATTGTGAAGAGGAAGAAGAACAAGAGCGAGAACCATCTCAAGATGGCAGTAGAAGAAATTTAAGTCACGAAGAGTTGACTCTACGATATCATGTAATGCATGGCTGAAGTGCCTCCTCAAACCCTCAAGATCGAAGGATACATCCAAAGAAAAGATGTAGTCTGTCGATTTGGGAAGTACTCATAATTTCATTCACTATAAATTAGCCAAAGATCTCAATTTCTTTGTATATCCGGTATGAGTTCAAAGTAATGATTGTAGATGGAGGAACTATCAATTGCTTTCCGGAAAATGCAATAAGATCAATCTTACTATGGGGGAATATGTAATGAATAGTCCGATGATTGATATACCCATGGATAAAGAATTAATAGATGTTGTACTAGGGGAGATCAATATTTACAATCATTGGGAACAATGGCTTGTAATTTTCAAGAACTTTTCAAGTACATTGGAAGGAAAATAAATTGAGGTTAGAGGTATCAGAGAGCTTGGTAGGTGATAAGATCTAATGGCATGAAAAATTATTGAAAAGGGGCATGGCGTTATTGCACAACTATGCTCACTAGATGTTTCAAAATCTAGAAGCCATCCTTCCTCAAGATCTCCAAAGGATCATTGATAATCATTCAAAGTATTTGAAGGTATTCCCAAGGTCTTCCACCCACTCAAAATCCTTGATCATGAAATTCACCTAATTCCTAGGGTGTTCCTCCTAACATCAGACCCATCTAGAGATACCCTTGCATGGGAAGGTGAAGTGAGCACATGGTTGGAAAAGGAAGAGAATGTTATAGGCTGGAATTATTAGGCCTAGTCAAAGTTCTTACTCTGAATTGGTGGTAATGGTATTCAGAAAAGATAGCTCATAGTATGTGTCTAGATTATAGAGAGCTCAACAGATCAATATTAAAGATAAGTTAACTATTCCCGTCATTGATGAATTAATAGATTAATTACATGGAGAAAAAATATTTACCAAGTTGGATCTTCATCTAGGTTATCATCAAATCATAATGAAGGAAGAAGGTATCCCAAAAACAACATTCCGAACTCATAGAGGCCATTATGAATTTTGGTCAGCTGCCTTTCTGACCTTACAAATGCACCTTCCACATTCAAGGGTTGATGAATTCCATATTCAAGCCCTTCCTTAGAACATTTATTGCTAGAGTATTTTTGATGATATACTAAAATCTATAGCAAGTCTTAGGGGAGGATCATCTGCGACATGTTGACAAGGTGCTACAACTACTAAAAGGAACAACAACTATATATGGAAATATCCAAATTTCTTTGAATTAAAGGAGGTAGAGTATTTAGGTCATATTGTGTATCTCATGAAGGTGTCAGGGTAAGAACCTAACAAGATTAAGGCCATGGTAGACTGGCCAGTGCAAAACATTAAAAGAATCTTAGAGGAGTTTTTGGGTTTGTGAGGCTACACCATAAGTTTGTTGGAACCTGGAGAATAGTAGCACCTTGCTCTTTTAACTAGAAGGATGCATTTTAAAAAGCGGACTCGAGGAAGGCAACTAAAGATTTTGAACAACTTAAAAGAGGTGATGTGTAAAGCTCTGTCTTAACCATTCCGGACTTCACAAAAATATTTAATGTGGAATGTGATGCCTCGAGAAATGGAATTGGTCTTTTCCTAATGAAAGAAGGAAGTCCCCTAGATTTTGAAAGTTGACCACTCAAGGAAAGGACTTACACAAACCCATTTATGAGAAATAAATGATGGAAATACTACATGCATTGAAGAGAAATGTCCTTACCTAATAGGTGAGCACTTCAAGGTCAAAGCAGTCATGATAGTCTTAAATACTTCCTTGGAACAAAGACTATCTTCAAAGAACAACAAAAATGGGTAGCAAGATATTGGGTTATGATTTTAAAAACGTCTATAAAAAGGGGAAACAAAATGTTGTGGTAGATGCACTCTCAAGAAGGATGAAGATGTGAGGCCTTTCTACATTGCTATTCGATCATCCAACCCGATTGGATAATAGAAGCAAAGGATGAATGGAAGAATGGCAGTGTGGACTCTCATTGAAAGGTTGCAGTGGGATTCGGTGCATGAGATACATTACATGGAAAAATGATTCACTATGGTACAAAGATCATATATTTATGTAGGCACCAACTCAAACAAAAGGTACTATTGAGTTACGCACACCTCTGCTTGATGGGAGGGCTTTTCGGGATTTTTGAAAACCACCATGAGGTGGAAAGATTTTTTGGGATGGCGCCCACAGCGATGTTCAAAATTTTGTGCCGGAATGTTTGGTTTGCCAACAAATAAAGGTGGAAACAATTAAGACCAGTCTTTTTACAACCATTATCCATGCAAGTCAGGTGTTGGGAGGAGGTTTCCATGGATTTCATCACGGGGTTACCAAAGTCGAAGGAAGGTGTCATCATGGTGATTGTTGATAGGCCGATAGAATGCCTTTTGCACATGCCTCTCTCATCCCTTCAAGGCTGAGTACAATTTCCACCGCATTCATGAGCGGTTCAAAGCTAAATGGCATTAAGATTATTGTAAGTGATAGATATCCCATCTTTATTGGACATTTTGGATAGAATTATTTTCTTGTTGGAGTGCTCAATTGGCTCATAGCTCATCCTATCATCCTCAATGCGATGGACAAACCAAGATAGTGAACAAATGTCTGTAAGGATACCTTAGTTGCTTTGTCTACGATAAACAAAACACAATGGTTCAAATGGTTTACTCCTTGGAAAAATGGTGGTATAACACTTCCTTTCATCACGCAGCAAATGACACCATTTATGGCATAACTTTATGGATACCACACTCATTCCATCACTTCTTTTCTAGAAAATCTAGATTTCAGCAGGTGGAAGATCACATCGAGGGAATCAACAACAAGTTCTCAAATCTTGGACAACTAACCATGGCACAAAATCACATGAGTAACAAAGCGGATCAACATGCATTGATGAAAGAAGTTTTGAAGTAGGGGATTGGGTGGTATTTTTAAGACTACAACCATACAAATAGATGTCCCTCAAACGAAGCCAATAAGGATAATAAATTATCACCAAGTACTATGGCCCTTATAAGGTATTGCAAAATATTTGATACTATAGCATACAAATTGGAGTTACCTGCATCCTCGAGTACACCCAATTTTCCATGTTTTGCAATACTTAAAGTTGGTGACAAGATCCTAGTTCAAAACTATATTGCGAACTTGGCGAGGAAGGAAAAATCATGTTGAAACCTGAAGCCATCGCGACACAAGAATTCGCCAGCTAAAGGATAGATCCATTTCAAAGTATCTCATTAAATGGAAACTACCAGCTGAAGATTCAAATTGGGAAGATGATTCTTTTATCTGAGGAAACATCGAGGATTACTCAAGCATTGTAGGCAGCATCTCAGGGAGGGGCATGTTAAGCCCAATATTGGCTCATTAACCCTTAATTGGGGCATATTAGATTAGTAATGTTATTTTTATGTGAGCTTGCTCATTAACCCTTAATTGGGGCATGTGGATTAGTAATGTTATTTTATTTATGTGGTTTAGGCCATTAGTTGTAATTATACCTCCTAGTCTCCTATATATACTAAGGAGACATTTTCATTTTTGAATCATCTTATTACTTGAACATTTAAGTGGGGTAAAGGAGGTTTCCCCCTCGAAGAGGCTTATTATCTGAGGAGTATCTCTTTTCAAGTTGAGAGTACTTATTCAGGGGTTTTTCTATGCTATATTTATGTTTGGTTCTTAACATTACCTACAAAAATTTAGGAATAAAAATTTGGACCACAACCTATCACCTCAAAGACAAAATTTCCTGGTGTTGAGGAGATAGCTCCTAATGGGGATGAGCAGCCTCCTGTGAGTTTTCAAGAACCAAGAACCAATACCTTTCTGAAAAGAAAATTAAAAACTATCTTCTAGTGCTTCCATTAGACTTAGGTTATTCTTTAAAAGTAAAAACTAAAACTAACATTACAATGTCTAGGCTTCACATTCTTAGACAAAATAGAGTTTTAAAAATCCCCCGTTTATCGAGTGCTTGAACATTTCTTCACCTTCCAGATTCTGTAGTATGAAAGTGTTGTTATTATGTACTTGGGTTATCATGAAAGGACCGGTCCACAAAAGAGGTGAACTTGTTATGCTTACCTTTATCCTATCTGAGAGCATCCCATTTTAGAACCCAATCACCAACCTGAAAATCATCCACCTTTGCCTTTCTGTGAAAAGTATCTTTGATCTTCTTTTGATAAGCCTCTGATCTGTCCACTAATGATGCGTGGGCTGCGCGGTTCACAAATCAAAACTGTCTTCTTACCATGTATTTGACTCGTTTCGTTCTTCACGAAAGAATCAATACTGATGAAGTGTGAAACGGGAAAATGGTATCAGTCCCATAGACCAATTTGTATGGAGAGGTTCCTATGGAATTTTTTGATAGTTACTCACCAATGCATGCAGACAAATTCCAGGTTTAGAATCCCAATTCTCTTTTTGTTTTCCTCTAGCAGGTTCTGATGATTTTGATTAGCTCTTATTGGATGATTCATCCGGGAGCCATTACAGCGAGGGTAGTAGAGGAGTCGAATGTACCAAGCTGGTTCCCATTGGTTACATGTCTACTAATGCCTACGCTTTTGAGCATTTGCCAGAATCTCAAGATATTTTCGCAAAGAAACTTCATGACAACCTGATGAGTGGAATTTGGTGGAACACTCTATCCATTTGTATAATCTATAGCTACTAATATCCACTTATTTTGACCACTAGACAGAAGAAGGATTTATCTCACCTATAAAATCTAAACCCACTGCTGAAAAGACCATTTTCCACCACTATAGGTCTCAGGGGTGGGTACCTTTAGTGTTTTCCCATAAATCTTTGACATTTGTCACAAGCTTTGATGAAGGCACACACATCTGAGAGAAGAAAAGGCCAAGATATCTAGACCTTAGGATTTTATGAATAGTGGTATTCCAGTGATTTTATTTTCCACAAGCAGATGAAACCAATGTGTAACTTCCAGTGACTCTTCTTTGTCTAAACATCTGAGAAGCAAACCAACAGGATCTTTCATGATGACCTCCACAAACACTTGAATGAAACCAATGTGTAACTTCCATTGACTCTTCTTTGTCTAAACATCTAAGAAGCAAACCAACAGGATCTTTCCAATATAACAGATTATTGTAAATGAAGAATTTGATGGCTTTGAGCTTAAGGTCTTGGGCTTGAGTCATACTGAGTTCAAGAGGAACTTCTAGCTTTTGCAAAAAATGTATAATACCTGAGTACCATTCAAAAGAAGACAAGTGCTCTACCACTTGTTGATTGCTATGTTGTCCATCCACTGCCAACTCAGGCTACAAATTCACTGAATTTTCTCCTATGAAATTTATGTCCAACAACTCATGATTTTCCTTCGTTAAGAGCTTAGCAAGGCCCTGGCCTTTCACCAATTTGGTGGGATTTACTTCAATGTTGAACTCAATCAACTTTGCAATCCATCTAGCGCTCTTTCTGTCAATATCAGGCTGAGTCAAAACATCTTTCATGGAGGGTGAAGGAACATATGCAATGACTTTTGAGTGGAGGATATAAATTTTGAAGGATTTTAAAGATTTTATGAGAGCATAGGCTTGTTTTTCAATAGGATCATACCTTAGTTCAGTGTCTCTGAGTGTTTTGCTGAAGAAAGCAACTGGATGATCCAAATTGTCATCATCTTTCTGTAGAAGAACTATTGCCACTGTGTCATAAAAAGCAAAGGAAAAAATGTAGAAAATCTTACTGTAATCCGGACTGATCAGAGTCGGGAATTCCATGATAGCTTGCTTGATATCCTGAAATGAATTCCTTGCATTTTTTGTCCATTTTATCTCAGACCCCTTTTTCAGCATACATGTTATGTGTTTTACTAACTCGACAAAATTTGGCACAAATCTTCTAACAAAATTGATCTTACCGAGCAACGATTGAATATCCTTTTTTGACCTTGGCAAGGACAACCTCTGAATTGCTTCCACCCGAGCTGGATCAATATTTACACCTTCTGCTGAGACAATGTGGCCTAAGAGCTTACCTTTCTTGAGAGCAAACTGGGACTTTTTGGGATTCAATGAGATTCTGAACTGCCTGCATTTCAAGAACACTCTTTTTAAATGCTTTAGATGCTCCGCATGACTACTAGAATAAACTGTGATGTCATTAAGATATATGAGGAAAAACTTGTCCTTTTCTCCCATGAAAGCTATGTCCATGGCCCTTTGAAACGTGGCCCCGACATTCATTAATCTGAATGGCATCTTGGTGTACATAAAGGTACCCCAAGGAGTAGTAAATGCAGTCTTCTCCTGGTCATCGAGATGGACAGAAATATGATTATAGCCGGAAAAACCGTCTAGGAAAGACATGACAGTAGCCCCTGAAATCCTTTACAACAAATGTTCCATTTTAGGTAGGCGATAGTTGTCTTTCTTAGAGCATCTGTTTAGGTTTCTAAAGTCCACACATAGTCTGACCTCACCATTTTTATTTCTCACTATTACTAGATTTGCAATCCATTTGGAGTATCTCAAAGGGATTATGATCTTAGCATCGAGAAGCTTTTTAATTTCTCTTTCAA
>SNQJ01S0049708.1:0-13079 GCA_010110895.2 Picea sitchensis
AGCAAACCACACATTGAATTCTTATTCAAGAAATCATTCACAACATGAGTAAGGCTTAGAAACATTAAGCATTCTACTTAACTATGGAATTCATATAACTACAACAAAGGATAAACTCATCTACAACAAGATCTGATCTAAAAGATATATCAAAGATTACTTGAAAAGAACATAAAGGAAGAGTGTACTAGTTTGGCAAAGGGGGCCCTCCAATGCTTCACTTGTACACTTGAGTTGTCTCATATAAGAATGAGATTCCAACAACATTCACATCATCATATCATAGGCATTATCAAGAACAAGATGCAAAACTGATCTCCAGATTGCAAATTCCAAAGTTTCTCCATTCACATCAAAGGTGTCATACTAGTTTATCTCTTAGAGTATTTATACAAGAGTTTTGAAACTAATAATGCTAATAAATCTCCTAAATATCATGATCATATAGATAATATATGCTAGGAAGGTCGAACACCCCCTTTAGATCCATAAAATATGAACAAATCCCAAGAAAATCTAAAGTTGTCCATGATTTAAGACTAAAACATGGTATTTTCTACTAAAGTGGCCATGTTTGACCAGCGTTGACCAGACACCTGGAAGGCTCAGATCTCAAAGTTTATAGCTCATAATCCATCCTTGTACATCAAGGATCACAGCCCAAGTCTCATATTTCTCCCAGGTGTCCTGCAAGTACACAAACCTAGGAGAAATTACAGGATTTAGTCAAATCGTGTAATTTCTGATAAATTTTCAATTTTAATGCCAAAAATTAGAAAACTCAATTCTTAAGCTAAAGAATGACAAATATACCTTACATAATCTGTTTTATGGAAAATATGGAATGAAATGGAGGCAAAATGGATGGTTATAGAGGCAAAAGTGTAGTTTATAGAGTAAAAAGGAAGCATAAAAATGTACTCAACAATTTTCTCTTGTATTTCAAGCATGCATAATTCTATCTCTTTTTTTTTCAAATGTTAAATATATGAGCCCACCCTAAATTTAGCATGATTCCACCAATTATTTATGATTTCTCTACAACTAGGATAAATTAGCCACATTTTTTTAAGCAAAAAGGAGTTCTCTTGGATCATTTCCTAGGTAGGAAATGGAGGAGAATTGGCCACTAGTGAAAACATGTACTTGGTAGGATAAGGGACTCCCATTCTATACTTTTTTTCATAAATGTTTCTTACATAATAAATTAATTTATTTTTCTATCACATGATGGATTCCTCCTCTCTTTCTATTCCAAGTATCATTTTCATTACAATGGGTGGAATTCATTAAGTGAATCTCTTCAATCTTGTCTACAATTCTAGTGCAAATTCCTCTTTTTTTTCTTTGAGGCCTTTTATCATGTTAAAATCTCCTCTAATTATTTTCACACTACTATGATCATTTGGGGGTATATTTTGGAGACTACAAAGGAAATATTCCTAGTTCTAGGGGTTGGTTTATCCATAAAACTTCGCCAGGGATCCAAAGGAAGACGATCCAATAAGTGTTGAATTTTCAATAAGCAAGTTTAATCTTGAAGTTCATTCCGTTTTAGCATTTAAATTAACCATAAAAAATAATGTTGCAACAACCAAGATCACAAGAAGAAACACCATGCACAAGAACACAAGAAGTATCTTGGGAAAGCCTTCTCAAAAAGGGAATAAAACTCAGCCAAAATCATTTGTTATATTCTTAAAGAGAAACACCTTCACCACCAATGAAACCTAGCACAAAAGAGCATTCTCAAACCCTATAAGACTAGAACCCAAGAGAGGTCTGCACTTTTCCCAAGAATTTGTACTTGCTGAAAATTTCAAACTCACATGAAAGATATATTTCCTCAATGGGGAATTTACCTTTACTTATACTAAATCGAACCTGTCAACATAAGTGTCTATTGGAACAACAGGGTCGACCTCTCTATCTCATAATATAATTAATATTGACCATATTAATTATATTTTGCATTAATTAACAATTGCATTAAGTTGGGGCCGACCTGTACCCTTTACATTACAATTAGGGTTACAGGAAGGTCCGACTCTTGAAAAATATAGCAAGGGATATTGTACACCCACTAGTGCTCATATAATAAGGCCACATCCATAGGGATGTCCATATATATAGCTCATTGCATTACATAGAAGAACCACTTCTTCACTAGTGCTCAGCCACTAGGATCACGTTCACCTGTACTCGTCCACAAGCACGTCCACTCAATAGATGTTCTTTCCCACTGCATGACACAAGAGATTCATATGTATTTTCTCATCAGCTCTTCTAATTAGAGGAGGCTAATTCATCATCTTCATTTATGTTCTCATGACGATGCACCCAACACTTTTGGATTTCACATGTTCACCTTCTGCTCAACCACAGGCACGTCCAACTTAGAAGATCTCCTTTCTCACTATGTTACACAGAAGAATCATCTAGAGTTATTCTCAACTCTATGTAAGGAGGGGGGCATCTCTACATTCCATATATGTCTCAAATAGGAACCACAAACCCCTCTTATGGGATTTCTCTCAGGTTTGTAAGATGGAGAATATCTCACATAACTGCAATCATCAACATCTCTTAGGTTTGTAAGCTGGAGAATGTCTCAAATAGTTTCAATCATCAAAACTCTCTCTCAGCTAGGGAGGCATTATTAATCATTCCAAGTCTCACACATATGTACTTTGACCTTTGTCTTGGCCATAGTCATGAACACTCCCTCACAACTAGGGAGGTATTCTTCACCAAGTTAATTTTGTGAAGATGTTTGCAATCTTCTCATGTGTAGGTAGGTAATGCATGTGTACTTTTTACCTCTATATTATATCTTTGATATAAGTATATTTCATCTCATCGTGTTTTGATCCATCAAGAAACATTGGGTTCTTAAAGAGATTTACAAACGACTCTTGGTTATCATCATAGGATCCATCTCATGATCAAGTAAATATGTCAAAATCTTGTAAATCCATATGGATTCTCACATTTGATGCTATATACTCTGTTTTTGTGGTACTCAAGGCCACAGATTTGTTTTTCCTGCTACATCAGGAAATCATGGAAAACTTCATTGTAAGATAAAAATCGGATGTGCTCTTCTAGTCCACTGTACTCTCTGCTAAATATATATTGGCATATCCTGCAAAATCAAGTTCACACTGGAGGCATATCTCATTCCATATCTAACCGTGCCTCATATATATCTCAATACATGCTTTACTGCTATCCAGTGAGTCTGTCTTAGCTAACTCACAGATTGACTAAGTACATTCATTGCATAGCATAAATTTGATTTGGTGTTAACTAGATACATCAATGATCCAGTCAACTATGGATCAATCTCGTATGAATTATCATTAATCATTTTCTTCAAATCCATCATAGTGGTTTTTCATTCTGTCATACTCAACGTCTTTAATATTCCCATTGTATATTTTCCTTGACTCAGGAAAATATCATCGATCCACTTTCATACTTCTTTTACAAGAAGTAGTGCATCATACTCATATCCTTTATATTGAAATCATAATTCAAAGCTAACTTGTATCCAACAAGGCTTTCTGAATAAGTCATCAAAATTAATCTCCTAACACCAAGACTGTAATGATATAGGTTTGAATAAAAAATACTATTGTTGAAACCCAAACTCATCAAGAATGAATCCATCTGATATAGTTTCCAACTCATGGATGGTAGTATGAATGTAAGTGTATTAGGCTTACTGGATCAAGTGTCTCATCATAGAAAAAACCCTATGTTTGTGAGAATCCTTTGGCTATAGAGATTGTTTTGTATTTCTCGACACTTCCATCAACTACATTTTTGATCTTATAGATCTACTTGGAAGTTACCATAGACTTTCATTTTGGTGTCTGAACAATATATTGAGCACCATTCTTTTAAGATATACTAGTATTCTTTTGTTATGAAATCTTGTCATACCTGTTCTCTTGTTTCTTTTCCAAGACAAGGAGGCTAAAAATTAATGAAGTGGCTCATGACTGAAGGATAGCTAGAAAATATCTTCGTATTTATCAAGATGTGACTTGAGGGGCTTGTATGTTTCTCTACCTCCTACAAAGTGAGACTAGGCAGGCCTTTTATTCCCTATTGTATTATATATTGGACATATCAACTCGAGCAACTGGATAAGTTGGAATAATGTTTGTCTCCCACTGAAATGTTGAAGGGGGAGAAGGTATTTTCTCACTGTCAATCTCCATTTGAGATACTTTGGATCTTTTAAAGGCTATTTCTTATTCAAGGAAAACATATTTGCTTGTATCAATATTTCTCTTACCATGGATGTAGATCTTTAATGTCTTCGATGATTCACTATTTATCTCATAGATGTATCATTCTTCCTTGAAGGGTCTAGATTGGACTTCTTCTCTTTGGGTACACTCAAATACACTTGGCAACCAAATATCCTAAAGTGTTCAATCTCAGGCTTCACTCTGGTGAATATTTTTGGAGTTATGTTTTACAAATTCTGGTGAAGCCTCTTGTTCTGAACATATATTGTGTCATGCATGATTCTTCCCATGGAATCATAAAAATATTATGATATTGCATTATTGCATTGATTTTCTCAAGGATGGTTCTATTCTTCCTCTTTATCAAACAGTTTTGACTCCCTCTGAATCAAGTGAATCCCTCTGAAGGATAAGCATCGTCCTTTGTTCTTAACCTATTTGGAGCAAGGAAATAAGAGGAACCAAAAAAATAATATCTCCTAAAGGAGAATAATGAGTATATCTCTAGAATCACAACAATTTAAGGATTTTTGTCACAACTACAACACCTACTTGTAATGTATCAACCTTTAGAAATATAGGTTAGAGGAATGACAATTACAATAATCAAACTCGGAGTCTTCACTTTTAGTGTGTTGTTCCTCTGAAAGCACTGAGATCCATCTGGATCCAAGACTTCAACAAAGGTTCCTTAGTATGACAATTACCCTCATGACAATGGTACACATAATATATATATAAGTGAATACCTGAGGGTGTTGATATGATTTCTCCAAAGGCACATGAATGATCTTTGTCCTCTCACATCTTCATGAAGGAGGTATGTCATAGTGACACCTTTTTGTATCACCGACAATAAGTCTTCCTTTGAAGTCTTGTCTTCTAGGAACTTGAAGTTGATTAATCCATCAAGATTATCTTCCATCATAGTTTTTCTTCATCATAATTTTAGATTCTTTACAACCATTTGTCAACTAGGCTAGAAAACCTAACGGCTAGGCTAGGCTATAAATTTTAGGTTTTGTTGGACTTATGACTACCAAAAATAAGCCTTTTAAATATAGGAAAACATTGGTGAGCTGAAGAGATCCCTCAATGAGTTGCATAAACCATAATACTGAAATTTCTGCAGAAATTAACAAAACCCTAGAAACCCTTAGGGCCAAAATTTCAAAATGCTTGGAATTTTGATCTGATGCTTGTTGGAGGTGCACTGAAGGAGTCTGTACACTCCTATGCCATTTTTATCACCAACATCCAAGTTCCAAGTGTTGAAAACCTCCAAAAGAGCAGGTCGTACAAATGTTTTGGGAACCCTGGGAGGGGCGTACGTTTTCTGCAGAAGAGGGAGAGGATGGATGGAAGTTGTTTTTGCAATGGGTTCTTTAAGACCCATTCTCTGATACCATGTTGAATTTTAAATAAGCAAGGTTAAGGATGAAGTTCATTCCATTTTATCATTTAACTTAACCATAACCAATAATGTTGTAGCAACCAAGCTCACAAGAAGAAACACCATGCACAAGAACATAAGAAGTATCGTTGGAAACCCTTCTCAACAAGGGAAGAAAACCCAAACAAAATCATTTGCTATATTCTTCAAGAGAAACACCTTCACCACAAATGAAGACTAACACACAAGAGGTTTCTCAAACCCTATAAGACTAGCACCCAATAGACGTGCGCACTTTTCCCAAGAAGGTGTACTTGTTGAAATTTCCAAAATCACATGAAAGATATATTTCCTCAATGAGGAATTTACCTATACTTATACTAAACTGAACCTGTCAGCATAAGTGTCTATTAGCACAATAGGTTCAACCTCTCTATCTCACAATATAATTAATATTTACCAGATTAATTATCTTTTACATTAATTAAAAATTACATTAAGGTGGGGTTGACCTATACCCTTTACATTACAATTAGGGTTACATGAAGGTCTGACTCTTGAACAATATAGAAAGGAATCTTGTACACCCACTAGTGCTCATACACTATGAGCACATCCATATGGATGTCCATATCTCTGGCTCACTGCATTACATGGAAGAACCACTTCTTCACTAGCGCTCAATGACTAGGATAACGTTCACCTATGCTCATCCACATGCGCATCCAACCAACATATCTCCTTTCCAACTGCATTACACAGGAGAGTCATCTGGATTTTCTCATCAACTCTTCTTCTCAGATGAAGCTAATACATCATATTTATTTATGTTCTCATGATGATGCACCCAACACTTTGGGATTTCACATGTTCACCTTGTGCTCAACCATAGGCACATCCAACTCAAAGATCTCCTTTCTCACTACGTTACACAGGAGAATCATCTGGAGTTATTCTCAACTCTTAGTAAGGAGGATTCCATCTCTACATTCCGGCTCCATCTCATATAGGAAACACACACCCTTCTTAGGGGATTTATCTCAGGTTTGTAAGCTGGAGAATATCTCACATAGCTGCAATCATCAACATCTCTCAGGTTTGTAAGCTAGAGAATGTCTCACATAGATGCACTCATCTATAATAAGACATGGGAAAATAACCACCATTTTTAATATGTTAAATTACTAAGATGAAAAGAATTAAGATTATAAATAATTGTCAGGCCAACTGCTATGCTATCGCACAAGGTCTCTTAATAAAATTCGTAGAATGTAAGTCTCCAAGCACTTGGTTTCATGAATGAAAAGTAATTCAATGTTTTCATTTTCTATTTTCACTTTGATTTTCTTTTGTTTCCTAGGATAGTTGAGTCCCCTTGTATACTAGGACACATTTTTCATAGTTAAAATTAGTTGGGGTGAAGCAAATATTTTTCCCTAAGATATTTCTCTTTCCTTTAGTGGATGAGATTCTCTCCCACCTCCTATAGTTTGTCTTTATTTTTATTTTTTCCCTTTTCCTTCCATGAGACCTTATTGGTTGGTTTTAGAGAGGAGACTTCTATACCTAAGTTAACCATTGGGTTGGAGGTGGTATTATTATTTCCATATTTTGGAGCTGAATTGAATATTGACTTGTAAAGTTTGGATATCTCTTTTTCTAATAAGGATTTGATGTAATATGCATCATATTCTAAGGCTAAGAGAGAGGGATCTATATCTCCCATGTACATATATATGGTTTCTTTTTTCATTGACAAGATTTACTCTATGTATTCATCATTTGTTTCTATTAGGTTTTCTTGATATTTCATGTCTACGATTAGGGGAGTGCATTCTATATTTTGATCTTGCTCCATTGGAATATCCTCTTTTTCCTATCCCTAAGTTTCATGTGCTCTCTCTATGTTTATGTTTTCTTTTATCCATTGATTTGTTGTTATTTCCCTCATTTCTTTTTTGGGTTGGAGTAGAGATGGATCATTGTTGGCTGGGTCTAAGGGGGTTTTCTTAGATGAAATAGAATGTTATTTTTTTATATTTTTTATCATTTTCTTTCTTAAGTCCTCAGTGGATTAGGTACATATTCTATTTCTTCCATATTTTAATAGTGATGAATCATTTTTCATATTTTACCTCACCTTTAGGCTTGTTGGTTAAGGGGAAAATTCCAAAATAAGTGGCCATGCTCATGGAATTTGTGACATGCAAAAATCATGTGTTCATAGTCTAGGGTTTAAATCCATTCATTATCTCTGAAGGAGAGTGTTATGGAAGTTGGGAGGGATTGGGGTACATTAATATAGACACAAATGCGAGCATATGAAGTGTACTTATCGAACTCAGTAGCCTTCAAATATTTGACATAAGATCCTAGGGTGTTACTAATGCATCTCAGAGTTTACTTGTCCTTGAAATCTAGTGGCAGGGGGTAGATCATTATCTAAATAGGGGATTTTGAGAAGTATTCCTTGTCAATATTGAATCTCCTCACCCGTATTTGCATGTATATTCAAAAAGAGTTTGAAAAGTATGGTCTTATCCAAGAATGGCTCATGTATCATCTCCACAAGGAAAAACAATAGTGGGAAAATCTTATGCACCTGCCTTGAGGTTAAGAGTTCCTTTGATATTTCAATAGGTCCTCACAAATCATTTTTCACTACTTCTTAGGGAGACATGCCTAAACATTTGAAAAAATATAACATAAAAAATTTCAAATTTACTAATAAAAAAAATGAGATAACCAATTTTAGATTTATTAATAAAAAAATATAAAATAATTAATTTTATATTTACTAAGTAAATTGAATAACAAACTATTTTCAAAATTATCTAAAATGAATAGGCATTTAAAATGTAAACTCAAAAGTGAAGAGATTCAAGGTGATATTTAAAATGTAAACTCAAAAATGAATAGATTCAAGGTGATATTATTTAATAAGTGAAGAGATTCAAAGTGATATTATTTATTAAAAAAAATGAAAAAGTGAAGTTAATGAAGGTGATATTATTTATTAAGTGAAGATATTTAAGGTGATATTGTTTATTAAGAAAATCTAACAATCTTAGCATTGAAATTGTTTATATCCAATGTAAAAGTCAATTTTCAATAAAATGGATATTCATTTAAAAAGGAAATTTAAAAGTAAAGAGATTCATATCCAAATTGAAGATTAGCAATTTCATATTATTTACCTTTCGAATTACTTAAATACAATATACAATGTATTATTTGCCTTTTCCATTACTGGAATACAATATACAATGTAATTTTCAAGATTACCGAGAATGACTATAAATTTGAAATAAAACTTAAAAGCTAAGGGAAAAGCTTAGATAAATCTATGCGACTATGCAAACATTGCCCATTCAAGATTATCTAGAATCAATATAAATTTGAAATAGAACTTAAAAGCTAAGGGAAATGCTCAGATAAATCTATAAGACGATGCAAACATTGCCCATAATTTATGTTTCTGTTTAACAGAATGAAGTACTCTCACATATGATCATTTCATCATTTCAGAACCAGGTCTCCCAAGCTTTCAAATATATTGCAGAGCTGATAAAATTATATAAAAGAATATGGTTATGTACAGACTTCAAGTTCTGTCTGGGTAAAGGAATGCAAGGTCAAGTTTTGAATGGAACAAGCTAGTGACAATGTTAGAAAATGTAATCCAAGAATACAAAATTTTCCATGCCTCAAAGATGCAAAGAGAAGTCAAGCTCCACATCTTCTGTAGTAACCATACTACCAGGAAATGTATTGTGTTGCTGAGGATTTTCGTTTCTCGCCCTTTTCACAGAAGGTAAAGAGCTCGACGCCAATTCGATGTCATTTCTGGCCCTTTTCAGAGAATACAAAGGGGCCGACTTCAATTCAATGTCATTTCTAGCCCTTTTCACATAAGACAAAGAGATCGACATGACGTGAAAGTTGCGTGGCCACTGCTGAAAGTGAGGTTGATAGGTCCACTCTCTAGATCTCAAAATTGTGAGAAAGTTTGCGATTGGAAGCAAACATAGCATGAACAAGATACTGAAAAAAGTCAGTTGGAAGGCTATTCAGAATGTGATTCGATTTTTTTATAGTAGTTCGCTCAAGCTTATGGACATTCTGGTGGCGTCTGTGAAAGTGTCGCTGATAATTTTATAGGTCCACTCTCTCAAAATAAAAATTGTGAAATAGTCTACGATTGGAAGCAAACGTAGCATTAGTAGGTTGTTGCTACATTAGTCAGTTGCATATGTTATCCCCGATATCTAGGGATAACTAGGAGATCATGTCTCGAGGCCCACAAAACCTAGACATGAAGTGCCGAGAGAAGGATTGACCTAAGCATGGCCTTGGAGGGCCCATCTTTCTTCTTCTTTTCCAGATTTGTCTTGTCAGTAGCAACAACTTCTATCACCATCGGCTTGGACTTGCATCAGAGAGGACTCTTACTCCATGAGGTAATTGGTCCAAGGTATCATGGTATGTGTCATGTTTGATCGTTATAACATTCTTATATATGCATTAGGTTCCTTTCATTTTTGATGACTGCTTGGATCTTACACTAATCTACTTGACCATTGTTGGGGTGAATTAATGGGGTGACTTAGAAAGCTCGTATTCATGGGTTTTGGTTAGCCACCAAAGGGGGTTTGCAGAGCCATCGTCCGCTCCCACCATTATATCATTTTACATATTATCTCCCACTCATCCATCCCATTCCCCTAGTCCGGCCATTAGGATGACCTTTGGGGTTACACTCTGTCTTGTGGGAAGAAGGCGCTAAAGGCCCAGGGGGTAAAAGCAGCTGGTAAAAGATAAAATCCATAAGAAATGAANTGGGTTGGAGGTGGTCTTATTGTTTCCATATTTTGGAGCTGAATTGAATATTGACTTGTAAAGTTTGGCTATCTCTTTTTCTAATAAGGATTTGATGTAATATTCATCATATTCTAAGGCTAAGAGAGAGCGATATATATCTCTCATGTACATATATACCGTTTCTTTTTTCATTGACGAGATTTACTCTATGTATTCATCATTTGTTTCTATTAGGTTTTCTTGATATTTCATGTCTACGATTAAGGGAGTGCATTCTATATTTTGATCTTGCTCCATTGACATATCCTCTTTTTCCTATACCTAAGTTTTATGTGCTCTCTCTATTTTTATGTTTCCTTTTATCCATTGATTTTTTGTTCTTTCCCTCATTGATTTTTTGGGTTGGAGTAGAGATGGATCATTGTTGGCTGGGTCTAAGGGGGTTTTCTTAGATGAAATAGAATGTTATTTTTTTTATTTTTTTTTATCATTTTCTTTCTTAAGTCCTCAGTGGATTAGGTACATATTCTATTTCTTCCATATTTTAATAGTGATGAAGCATTTTTCATATTTTACCTCACCTTTAGGCTTGTTGGTTAAGGGGACAATTCCAAAAAAGTGGCCATGCTCATGGAATTTGCGACATACAAAAAACATGTGTTCATAGTCAAGGGTTTAAATCCATTCATTATCTCTGAAGGAGATTGTTATGTAAGTTGGGAGGGCTTGGGGGACATTAATATAGACACAAATGCGAGCATATGAAGTGTACTTATCGAACTCAGTAGCCTTCAAATATTTGACATAAGATCCTAGGGTGTTACTAATGCATCTCAGAGTTTACCTGTCCTTGAAATCTAGTGGCAGGGGGTAGATCATTATCTAAATAGGGGATTTTGAGAAGTCTTCCTTGTCAATATTGAATCTCCTCACCCGTATTTGCATGTATATTCAAAAAGAGTTTGAAAAGTATGGTCTTCTCCAAGAATGGCTCATGTATCATCTCCACAAGGAAAAACAATAGTGGGAAAATCTTATGCACCTACCTTGAGGTTAAGAGTTCCTTTGATCTTTCAATAGGTCCTCACAAATCATTTTTCACTACTTCTTAGGGAGACATGCCTAAACATTTGAAAAAATATAAGATAACAAATTTCAAATTTATTAATAAAAAAAATGAGATAATCAATTTTAGATTTATTAATAAAAAAATCTAAAATAATTAATTTTATATTTACTAAGTAACTTGAATAACAAGTTATTTTCAAAATTATCTAAAATGAATAGACATTTAAAATGTAAACTCAAAAGTGAAGAGATTCAAGGTGATATTTAAAATGTAAACTCAAAAGTAAAGAGATTCAAGGTGATATTTAAAATGTAAACTTAAAACTGAAGAAATTCAAGATGATATTATTTAATAAGTGAAGAGATTCAAAGTGATATTATTTATTAAAAACAATGGAAAAGTGAAGTTAATGAAGATGATATTATTTATTAAGTGAAAAGATTTAAGGTGATATTGTTTATTAAAAAAATCTAACAATCTTAGCATTGAAATTGTTTATATCCAATGTATAAGTCAATTTTCAATAAAATGAATATTCATTTAAAAAGGACATTTAAAAGTAAAGAGATTCATATCGAAATTGAAGATTAACAATCTCATATTATTTACCTTTAGAATTACTTAAATACAATATACAATGTTTTATTTGCCTTTTCAATTACTGGAATACAATATACAATGTAATTTTCAAGATTACCGAGAATGACTATAAATTTGAAATAGAACTTAAAAACTAAGGGAAAAGCTCATATAAATCTATGCGACTATGCAAACATTGCCCATTCAAGCTTATCTAGAATGAATATAAATTTGAAATAGAACTTAAAAGCTAAGGGAAAAGCTCAGATAAATCTATGAGACGATGCAAACATTGCGCATAAATTATGTTTCTGTTTAACAGAATGAAGTACTCTCACATATGATCATTTCAGAACCAGGTCTCCCAAGCTTACAAATATATTGCAGAGCTGATAAAATTATATAACAGAATATGGTTATGTACAGAGTTCAAGTTCTGTCTGGGTAAAGGAATGCAAGGTCAAGTTTTGAACGGAACAAGTTATAAAATTTTAGTGACAATGTTATAAAATGTAGTCAAAGAATACAAAATTTTCCATTTCTCAAAGATGCAAAGAGAAGTCAAGCTCCACATCTTCTGTAGTAACCATACTACCAGGCGATGTATTGTGCTGCTGAGGATCTTCGTTTCTGGCCCTTTTCACAGAAGGTAAAGAGCTCGACGCCAATTCGATGTAATTTCTGGCCCTTTTCAGAGAATACAAAGGGGCCGACATCAATTCAATGTCATTTCTGGCCCTTTTCACAGAAGACAAAGAGCTCGACATGACGTGAAAGTTGTGTGGCCACTGCTGAAAGTGAGGCTGATAGGTCCAGGATCTCAAAATTGTGAGAAAGTTTGCGATTGGAAGCAAACATAGCATGAACAGGATACTGAAAACAGTCAGTTGGCGGGCTATTCAGAATGGGATTCGATTTGCTTACAGTTCGCTCAAGCTTATGGATATTCTGGTGG
>SNQJ01S0049708.1:36463-47023 GCA_010110895.2 Picea sitchensis
TCGCCAGCCCTGAGACCTTAAATGGTTAAAGACGATGGGAAACCAGGCTTGAGCGTTGCTTATGTGTCTTGGAGGTCCTAACCTTTCAGGGTAGGACGGGCGGGAGGTCAGTCATATTTAGTGGTCAGCTTTACTTTTTCGCTAATGTCTGCGTTGTGCACCTCTGCCTATGGTTGTGTCTATTGTCGTTTCTCGTTGAGGCCTTCAGTTTTCTTGTGCTGAGCTTCATGGTTGAGTCTTGTTGTGGTCGAGTGGTGTCATGCAGTTCAGTATGTCGCTACTTCTACACGTGCGCACACACCGTAAACACAAAAAAAAAAAAAAAATTGCACCTGTCACTAGAATGGTTGTCGTGACGAGGCAGTTCGTTACAGTCACCAACCGCTTTAAATAATTAGCCATTCCTTAGTTGTTGTTCCATGTCCCTAACACCTTCCTACCTCTCTTTGGAAATGCAATTGGTAAGGTTTAATGCTAGAAATTCATTGTGCGTGAACCTTAAACATGTCATTAATGACCATCCTCTTCCGTGGTACAAATTTTTCATTCAAGCCCCAAGACATACAATTTGACCTTTGGGAGGTCACGTCTCTTGGGGAACCATTGTCGCCCTAATTATGAATCCCATCCAATGGCTTTCCATACTTTCCCATTTCATGGAATCTCTTTTGCAGTTCCTCGTGTTGGTGGGTTCACAAAATCTCCAATTCTTAGGCATTGTTTATTGTGCCCAACCAAGGTTTACTGCTAATAGTTCATCATGCAATAACCATACTGACCGTCGTTAAAAACCAAAAGCGTAGATGAGAAAGTGAAATTTAATTAAAGCTCGACTCGTCGAATTTAAATTAATTTATCTTCTCTTGTTTTCCTAGATACATGCAGAAAAGATCTTTCCACGCAATGTGATATATATTACAAGTTTCAATATATTAGCGAAAACGAATCTTCCCAACAATTTCTATATTCCATACTTAGGCCACTTTTTTTTTATTGCATGTTCCCATATAGGCAGGCTTACATTTGCACTTCCATTCTTCTCTGTCCTGCAAACATTACCCGGACTTCCACGATATATTACATTTCCCTCTAGACTATCCTATAATACCCTCTTCGGTGTTATGCATATTGCACTCAAAAAGTTTTGAGAGATATAATTTGACCCTCACTCCCTCACCTCCAACAGTTGTACCTTGTAACCCTATTTTAAAGCTTGCCCGACCGCTTTCAATAATTAGACACTCCTTAACTACTCTTTCACATCCCCGCAACATCCATACTTATTTCCAATTATTTAATTAGAAACCTTTCATGCTAACAACTTACCATGCAAGAACCGTCAACATTGTCATTAGTGAGCAAAACGCTCAAGGAGATCTCCCATTAATATGCATTAAACTAATATCTGTGGAGAGTTATATTGTCCCTTTTGATTGTTCATCTCAAACAAGGGTTCTCGCATGGGCCCATTCAAGAAATATCCAATGCTTAATCACTCATTGTCGTATCTGTCATGTTCTCACTTCTATCTGTGCAATTACTAGTCTTTAATGCTAACAGCGCATCATGCAACAGCCGTCGAAATTTCCATTAATGAGTGAAGGTCTCGAGGAGATATCCCATCCACACGCATTGGACCAAGATTTGCACAGTGTTATATTATCCCTTCCAACTTTTCCTTTCAATCATCGTCTAAAGCAAACAAACTTTCTTGTAAACTTATGGTCGTAGGTTGATAGCAACTTTGTGGAGATACAATAAATATATTTTAACGTTGGGACTAGAACTTCCAATGGTCTAGGGAATACTTTTACTATTCATCCCGTTCCGCCTAGAACGAAGTGATTTGGACCTATGGAATCACTCGTGTAGGCTGCATCCCTTAGGTTTTTGATTGTAAGGAGGTTGTCTCTTGGTGCACTGAAAAATATATTTCAAGACAAATAATTATTCCACTGCGCAACCATTCTCCTGTTTATTTGTCACCTTAGGTCTTTCGCAAGATGTTAAAATTGTCGGAGCCAACATTGACGTTCATAGGACAAGACTGCAAGAAGTTCCTAGAAAAACATGATAAGGGGTTGGAAATATTAGCCAAGTTCCTCGAAGACCGAACAACAGTTCTTGAAGATATCACAAAGTTGCAGGGAAGTTCCTTTAGAAATCCATTCCGAGAAATTTCTTGGTTGTTTACAAGAATAAAGGGATAGACATCCCTGACAAGCATTTCCCATATAATTATTTATATTTTGCACTTCACATTCAAGGAACAATTCATTTTCAATTGGGGGAAGCTAATTTCCATTGGAATTTGTTCCCATTTGTCACGATTCAAAGAATTGAATAAATTTTATATGTCATCCTACTTGATTTTCGCAATAGTGCATTTTTTTCCATTTCCAAAACTGTCTCTTTCCAAGAAAATAAACAGTGGATTTGAACCAATAAAATTCTGGTACCTGGCCGTATGGAGGCACAAGGCCTCCCATTGTTTTTATGAAGAACCTAATGACTTTGTCTCAGTTTTCAAATATTTATTGTTAGGGAAGGATGCTCCTCAGATGTCTAGCCAGGCAACCAAGTTTTTGAACAGGAAGGGCACACTTAAAAAAAGGGAAAATCACAATGTACTAATGGTCTTTGGCTCCAAGGAAAAACCTGATTTCCTTCCATGCCACATCAAGGACAAGATGTTTGTTACAGAAATAGCAAGGCAATGCAACCACTGTTTGCAATTTTTCCATGACAAGAAAAAAAAAAAAGTTCATTCCTCTGCCCTGGAAAGTCGGGGACTTCATTTGCAGAAACATCAACAATATTGACGAATTCGCAAGACATTTCAAGAAATTAAACCTAACATATGCTGAAAGGCTAAAAGGGTTCGACCTTAATGGTATTTTTCGAGAACATTTACTAACAGTTGGCTTTAGCATCTCGTTTATCTATATACGCTTGACCAAAGACAGAGAAAGTGACGATAACAATCATGCTTCTATCGATTGCGACGTAGAGACATTGCAAAGCATGACTAAATAGTACAGACAACGGGGAAAAGTATCCGGTGAGAATAGTGCCCAGTCCCCCGCCAGCACTCCCAAGATCACGACATCACGGAGCATCGCTTCAACGCCCCACCCCAGTAAGAAAGAAACCAAGAAATATTCAAATGGAGGAGGCTATAAGAACCCTCCTCACACAAAAATTGATAGTTCTCACAAAGGTCCAATGTCAAAGAAGAGAAAAAACATTGTAGGGTAGGCGGACGAACCCGAAATTGAAAGTGAACAGATGCAACTTGAAATTTAAACTAAGAACATGTACAAAGTTGGTTCATCTGCAAAGAAAATAGTAGAGACTGACATTTTTTACAAATATGAATCCTTCATATTCCAGAGCATTGTTTTTGTAAGCCAATCTAAAAATATTGTCATTGAAAAGAGTCATGTAACAATTAGGAAAGGAAAATCTTGCACAGAGATTAACTTTAGGAAAATGAGGTCATCCTAAATCTCCCTATTTTATTGCGTGATCGATGATTCTCTTGATGATTCCATTAGAGGACTTGAAGAAGATAATTCCATACTGAAAGACCGCGTGAAGGAATTTGAGGAGGCGTTCATTGTTGCCCCAGAGTTTTCCAGTCCTTTAGCAAAAAACATGCTTGCTACCCCTGCAGCCAAGATAAAAGTATCCTCCACCCTCCTCACATCGTGTAGATCCCTTATAGTGAATAACATCAAGAAAATAATGAAGCTAGTTACTGAAGTATGGGAAACATCACAAAATATAGATTCCTTCTGAAAGAGGGAAAATGATTTGCATGAATATTTGTAGGCGAATTTAAGAAATGATCAACATTTCTTTGGACAAGTGTTGACCCCTTTTTCCAACCATGCCATCAACAAATCAGATATGGAAAGAAGACAAGAGAATCTCCCCTCTCCAAAGAAGACCAAACAATTAAAATCATGCTGGCAAAAGAAAGTTAAATACCTGGAGCTCATTGTCGAATCATGTAAATAAGCCATATCAGGAAAGGAAAAATTATTCAAAAACCTAATCCAAATAGACTTAGCTAGAAGTACCAATGAGGTTCAAGACCCAAACTTAATTCTCAAATCCTTGTCAATTACCAAAGAAGCCTTCGATGAACAACTTGATATTTTAAATGGGTTGTCTTTCGAAAAGTTTTACGACATCCTTGAATATTATGTAGATGAGCTCGAGAGTTGGGTAGTAGACTATTCGACACACAATGAAGAAATTGAACATAGTCTGCATAGTGTTTCTATGGATCTAAGGAAATTAGAAAATGAGATTTTCGACACAGAAATCCATGATGAAATCAACGTGGCACCCATGAGAAGCTACATTGAAGAATGGTTCCAACAAAAAATCGAAAACCTCATCGAGGAAGGGAAACAACCGGTTGACACAATTCTAGCAACCGTCGATGACAACAATAAAAAAAAATCACCTTCAGTGTAAGTCTATATTGATTCCATCTTGTTTTATTTAACAATCCATTTATTCTACCTCTTTAAGTAGAAATCTCTAATCAAACACTCATAACTTACAATTTCTTCTTTTCAGGTCTTCCTCTCTACCGTCACACACTTCTTCTTTCTATAGTCCTAATTCTTGTAATTTTTTCTTTTCATAGTTTGCGGGAGCCCCAATCCCAATATATATGACAAAGACATTTAAATTTCTAGAAATATGGAACAGATTCCAGAAATATATAACATACATTATTAAATTTTGAAAAATTTCAAAGAAAACAAATTCTGGCAGTGATTTATAATTTTTTTGTGTCCAGGAATGTTTGTTTCAAGACATTATTAGTATTCTATTGTATTTGAATGTTTACTATGTATGCTTCAGAAATATGGAACGGATTCCATATTTTTGATAGATTTCAAAGAAAACAGGAACCTTTGTTGCAACACATTATTAATAATTTATTGTGTTTGAATGTTTAATGTGTATGTTTGAGAAATATGGAACATATTCCAAATGCTAAAAATTTTGTGTCCACTAACCTTTGTTTAATATTCTATTTTATTTGAATGTTTATTGTCTATGCTTCTTGGTCCTTTTTCCCAAGAACCTTTATTGAAAATCATTTACATAGAAGTTTTCTAAGTGCCATGTTTAAACTATACACACCCGAGGAGAAAACTATATCGTTTGCATATTAACCTGTGGGGTCATCTACAAGCCAAATGTCTTGTGGTTGGCCAGTGATGCATTGCCACAAAGTCATCCTCTGCATGGATACCACGTGTACTTCAACTTGCTTCCCACATGTTTGTACTCGATACCGTAGTATCACTGAATTTATTCCCATTCCAACATGGCAGGGACTACGCTACCATGCAACACTTGTTTTATTTTGTGATAAATGAATTAATTCAGTTTTTTTAATAATTTTATTGTATAAACGCCATATATATGTGTTATTGGTTAAATAAAATACATTTTATGCATCTCAGTGAGTGAATTAATAAAGGACATAATTTTTAGAGTTTTTTGTTAGCAACATGAAGTTCTAGTATTATTTTTTTTTTTTTTAAATTTAAGTTAATTAAATTAATTATTAGTTATAATTAATTATTGGGTAAAATTCTTATTAAATAAAGAAAATAATTTTAATTTAAATTGAATTTATTTGTTTATTAATTTTATAAGTTATTATTAATTAATAAATATATAGTCAATATAGATTTATCTTAAACTGTGATCTATCAAGTGTTAATAGAGATCAAATATCTTTCGGTAGTCTAAAAAAATGTTATCACTTCCATAGATTTGATGGATTTATACTCGTTTAATATATTAATAATAAATTATTAAAAATATTAATATTATAAAATATATTAATATATTTGATAATATTATTATAAGAGCATGACTATGGCTATGACTAAATACCAAATGTATACGAACAAGTTAGACAATATGGAAGACAAGAGGCTTCATAAAATTGTTTCAAAATCTACTCATAACCACCATTGGGGAATCATCGAAGACACTATTAAAAAATACTTCAAATCAAAATTTAAGGAGAAAATGTGGTGTGATAATGGGTTAGAGGAAAAAATATAATTAAGATATTATAAGGATGTAATCAATGTAATCTAGAAGATAAAAATTACCTATATGTTTTTCCAATTGTAAAGAAAAAAATAAGCATTACTAAGATAAGAACAAATTCTCATGAGCTCCATAGTGAGACTTGAAATTCGTCGATTCCTAAAGAGCCATGGGATGAAAGAGTGTGTCAAGTTTGTGACACTAAGAAGGTTGAAGATGAAAATAAGTTTCTCTTAGATTTTCGAGCCTTTACCCATATTAGATCTCATTTTCAAAATATTTGTCACACTACCAACCTTTCTAACCTCTTAACTCAACAAAAGTACAATGATCTTGGAAATTTTCTCTTAATAATTTTGGAGCACAAAAATAAAATTTTAAAGAATAGCAAGTAATCACTTATTGTAATGCTTCGATCTTAGTGGAAACACCATAAATAAAACTTAAATTATATATATATATAATTGATTAAATAAAACATATTTTATTCTTCCCAATGAAATAATAAAGGACATAATTTTTTTAATTTAGGTTAATTAAATCAATTATTGTTTATAATTATTTTTTTATATTTTTTATTGGAATTATTTTTTTAATATTTTTTTATTGTAATTATTTTTTATAGTTCGTCAAATTAGTTATAAAAAAGCTTATAGTATTAAATTTTTTATTTATTAAATTGAATGATATGTTATTGTAAAATTCTTATTAAATAGAAAAAACAATTTAAATTTAAATTGAGTTTATTTGTTTATTAATTTTATAAATTATTATTAATTAATAAGTATATAGTCATCTCTATCATCACAGCCGTTACGCATTATTTTATTTTGTAATAAGTGAATCAACTCAATTTTTTTAATAATTTTATTTAATAATTTTATTGTGGAAACACCTTATATATATTTGTTATTGGTTAAATCAAGCATTTTATGAGCCCTTAGTTAATTAATAAAGGACATAATTTTTAGAGTTTATTTGTTAGTAACACGAAGTTAGGTTATTTTTATTTTTATTTTAAATTTAAGTTAATTAAATCAATTATTGGTTTTAATTTATATATATTTTTATTAGAACCATTTTATAATTGTTCAAATTAGTTATAGAAAAGTTTCTGAGATTAATTTTTTTATTTATTAAATTGAATGGTATGTTATGGTAAAATACTTATTAAATAAAAATAATAATTTAAATTTAAATTAAATTTATTTGTTTATTAATTTTATAAGTTATTATTAATTAATAAATATATAGTCAATATAGATTCATTTTAAATTAAGATTTATCAAGTGTTGAGAAAGATCAAATATCTTGAGATACTCTTAAAAATGTTATCACTTCCATAAATTTGATGGATGTATAATGGTTTAATATATTAATATTAAAGTATTAAAAATATTAATATTATAAAATATGTTAATATAATTTATAATATTAATATAAGAGCATGGATATGGTTATGATTAGATACCCAATGTATAAGAACAAGTTAAACAACATGGATGACAAGAGGCTTCCTAAAATTGCTTCAAAATCAAGTCATAACCACCATAAAGATACTATTAAAAAAACATCAAATCAAAATTTGAGAAAATGTGGTGTGCTAAAGAGTTAGAGGAAAACATAAAATTAAGGTATTATAAGGATATAATTAGCCGAATCTAGAAATTATTTTTCTAAGTGTAAAGAAAAAAATAAGCATTGCTAAGATAAAAACAAATTCTCACAAGCTCCACAGTGAAACTGAGCGTTGGTCAATTCCTAAAAATCTATGGGATGAAATCTTTCTAAGTGAAAACATTTTTAAGAATGCAATCCTTTTTTTCATTATCAAAAATTTGATTCTTCTCAATGCTTAATAAATTTAACATCAATATGAAGTTTACCTAATTTAAAATCTTTTATATACCTAATTAAAAAATATACATCATAATTTTTAGTAATTAACCTTTAATTTGAAAATAATTTATTATTTCTTTTGGTTTTTGAAAAATGTTAACTTTTAGCCTTTGATTTTATTTTATTTTAAATTTTAAATTTATAAAAATTCCAATTCTATGTTAAAAAAAACATATTTATTATTCCCGTCATTACATTACATGGAGCTTCTCATATACCTAAAATATAAGAGTTCTTTTTGTTCCTTTCATTGCATGGAGCGCTTCTTAGAGACCTAAGATTTGAAGTTTGGTTACACTATATGATATTTCAAGTGTACCATACAATCGGAATAGTTCTTATAAGACCCCTTTTAATCATTGATATGGTGAAGAATGCCATCATGTCAAGAGCCTAAGATCTAATAAAAGGGAACCATGCATACATGGAAAGTACACAAGTCTGTTCGGATGGATATATAAGGATGATTCGAGAGACACACGGCCATGCTCAAAATGTGCCACATTGGTGATGCAATTAGCAAGGATAATTAAGGATGACGTATTGGATACAGTGACAAATCTTCTATTAACGTGTATCATCATAATGCCAAAATATGATGGACTCGCAACTCCAGGTTACACCACGTGGTCGTTTTTTGCAAGGTAAAGTGAGAAGTTATTATTTGTTAAAATTTATATAAGGTTTAATTGAAATAATAATTTTTTGCACATTTAAGTGATTAATAAAATGATAGATAGTATTTTGAAAAGGAAGTTGCATTGTACTGGTAGCACATCTACTCTACTATTTATTGACATAAAAGGAGATAAAACCTATTATATCGATTCTCTTCATTATAATAAAATATTGTCTTTTATATAAGTTTATTGAGGCCATTTCTAATCATGTTTGCAAACATTCTTATTTATTTAGAAAAATAACATGATATTTAAGAGGAAAGATTGGGAGTTTGAGCGGAATACAACTTGTATCGATAAGAGAATAACAAGAGAAGGTCATGGTGTATCAAGTAATTGCAGTGTATTGGTTTGAAAAATTATCAAATTCCTATTAGTTTGCAATTTAAGTTGTCATTTTAATAGAGAATTTACTTCAAATGAAAAATAAAGTGAATTAAGCTTCACAATAGAAAATATAGTTGTTAATGTTATATAGCATTATTGAAAGAAAACCAAAGACATTGATTGGTCAAGCAAATTTCTATGAAGAATAGAAGCATAGATGATTTATCTATTGAAGAACATGAGGGAACCACCATCTTAAGATTTGCATTCTCTCTAATTTTATGAAAATGAAGCCATTATTTGTATTGAAACATATGTCATAAATCATGTTTTTTCTATTGTGATCAAACACACTTATCTAAATAAGTCTATTCCATTCTTCCTAAGTTAAGAAAAAATTATACAGTGATACACTATATGGTTACCTCCTACAATGAGTGACAACTTATTCCATTAAAGGAATGGAAAAATATATTCAAAATGTATATCTCATCCTATGCTCTCCACTTTAAATTTGTAGGTTATCGCTTATTTACATTAAGCACAACATATTGATAGACTTTCATATCTTTAACAACACGTGTGAACAAATAAAAATTCATAAAACTAGAGGATTCATAGGTTTTTTAGATAATTAATATAATGTGTGAACAATTCTAAATTTAGAATGATATAGGATTCACAAGTTGTGTCTTGTGGTGTTGTTCTTTCTTGTGGCTTTAGTGGGTTGTCCAAAAGTTGTAGTCCTCGGATAGATCTTTCTAACGAGGTATAGAACGCGTCAAACGAAGATCGTATGCCAAAGTTACATCCCCGGGAAGTTGATGTACCAACTTACCCAAACGAGGCCCATAGTCTTGGCAGTTCATCTCCTAGGGTTAGGTCTTTGGATGTTTAGGGTTTTCCATTGTTTCTCAATAATAATAGGCCTTCGAGCCTCATTGTAACACATTTCAGAGGCCAGTAGCCGCCACATCTCTTCATAGAGATAAGCTACCAGCACCCTAGCTAGTTTATTTCCATTCTGTCTGTAAGCATATCTCAGTCATTTGTTATTAATGAAATGAAGTCTTATTTCCATTGCATCTCTGTGTTTATGTGTATTTCTATATTTCATTATGTTCCTACATAAATACGGATCAGTGGTATCAGAGCGGTATGCTCATTCTCGATCCTTCTTTGCATGTCCCCAACGAGATCCAAGTATAAGGAGTTGGGGATCGATTTGGTTGAACCTTCGCAAGATCAGCCTCGCAAACCCTGATGACCGCCCATGGGGGAAGAAAAGAAAGATGAGGGAGTAGGAGATCCTATCAAAATATTGCTCGAGGAGGCCCTCGAGAAACAAAGGAACGCGATGATGGACAACTTTGCCCAGATTCTTCAACGGATTCTGACTGGCGGCACATCGATGTCTAGAAGCCACTCTAGAGGCGCCACTCCTTTTAAGGTACAAGTAAACTTTGACATTCCCATATTTGATGGCCAAATAGATGCAGATGTCGTAGATAGATGGTTGAATCTGTTAGAAGGATATTTCTCGGTTCATGACTTTTTC
>SNQJ01S0049708.1:47033-61319 GCA_010110895.2 Picea sitchensis
TACTATTTCTGTCTTCTGCACTTCCTGCCCAATCAGAGTCTGTGAATCCATGAAGTTGGATATCACTGGATGCGGTATATCTCAAGCCATAGTTTATTGTCCCACGAATATATTTTAGAACATGCTTTGTAGCTATCCAATTCTCTTATCTAGGTTCCACCTGGAACTGACTTAATGTATTTACAGCAAAGCAAATCTCTGGTTGAGTATTTACCAAATACATCAATGATCCAATTAACTGTCGATATATATATGGATCTACTAGATTGAAATCTAGGAATTTTACTTTTCTTATATTTTCATTAATAGGAGTGTCCATGAACTTATAGTCCATCATTCCAAATTTCCGAAGGATTTTTATTGTGTACTTTCCTTGTCCAAGGAATACTTCACCATGCTTCTGCCATACTTCTAGTCCCAAGTAGTAATGCATGAGACCTAAATCTTTGATATCAAATTTAGAGGCTAATTCCTTCTTGCACTGGATAATGAGAGATTCTTCACCATGCTTCTGTCTGCTACATGTTTGATCTTGTATACCCATTTTGAGGTTACCACTGATTTTTCTTTAGGTCTGGGTACAATTTCCCATACTTCATTTTTCATAATGGATTGATGTTCTTCTGCCATAGCTTCTTTCCATTGTCCCTTTTGGATTGCTTCTTCAAATATGGTAGGTTCTTCATCTAGAAGCTTTGTCATGTATGCTGCATAACTTGAGAATCTTTTCGGTCTTTTACTCTTCCTGGATGTTCCTTCTGAAACCTTGATTCCTTCTGTGTCTTGTAAAGTAGCTTCAAGCCAAGATGGTTTTTTATTGGTTTTTGGTATGATATCTGAATCAATGTTCTCGCATGGCTCCATAGGATGATCAGGTTGATTTTTTTCGTTATTTTCGTTTTCTTTTTTTTATTCATTTGGTTCTTCAAGTTCTTCTTCTTCTATAATTTCTTTGTTGCATTTCCTGAAGGCCATCCTTTCATTGGATGTTACGGCTCTGATTACTTCTACCTTGTGTTTTTATGGTATATATATTCTATAGTCTTTGGATGAATCACTATATCCCAAGAATATCCCCTTCTTTCCTAAGGGTTCTAGTTTATTTCTTTTATCTTTTGGAATATGAGAGTAAACTGGACATCCAAATATTCTTAAGTTTTATACGTTAGGTTTCTTACCTGAGAATGCTTCTTCTGGTGTCATATCCTTCAATATACGATGAGGGCTTATATTTTGTACATATATTGTTGTCATTCCTGCTTCTCCCCAGAGGAACATGGATATACCTTGATCATTCAATAAGGATTTTACCGTTTCTTCGATAGATCTGTTCTCTCTTTTTTCTACACCGTTTTGTTTAGGATTATGAGGAACAATCAGCTCCCTCCTAATCCCTTCCGATTTGCAGAATGAAATGAACTCCTTCGAGGTGTATTCTCCTCCATTATCTGCTATTAATGTCTTTATCTTCTTGTTCGTAAGGTTTTCTATTTCTTCCTTGAATTCTTGGAACTTGCTGAATACTTCGTCTTTTGATTTCAATAGGTACAACCACATATTTCTTGAATAGTCATCTATGAATATTATGTAGTAAAGAGATCCTCCTAGATATCTACTGGCATTGGACTGCAAACATCTGAGTGTACTAGATCTAGGATTTCCCTGGATCTGTTGTTGCTTCTTGGGAATGGTTTCTTGATATTCTTCCCAAGGGCACAACCTTTGCAAATTCCTTCATGTGTAGATTTCAATTTTGGTATTCCTTCAACCATTTTTCTGAGGAAAGCTAATGCTTGATAATTGATATGAGTGTACCTTCTATGCCAAATTTCATTAGGGTTGACTTTGTCATGTACTAGAGCTTCTTCATTTCGTTCTAGTAGTCTGTATAGATTTCCTTCACGACTTCCAATAACCCTAGCATCCTCTATGCTGGAATTCTTATGCCATGATAACACCTTTCCATCTATGATGGCTATTTTGTTTCCTTTGTATTCTAAACATGATATTGATACAATATTCTTTTATAAACCAGGTACATATAAAACATTTCTTAAGTGAACATGATTACCTGATTCCAACTTGACGGAGGCTTGTCCAAATCCTTCGACGGGTAAGTGATTTTGTCTCCAAGCTCCACTTTGTACGATGTCTTTCTCTCATTTATATTTGATATTTTATCTTTCTCTCCCATCATGTGCCTGGAAGCTCCATTGGAGATTATCCACATATCATCTTCAATCGTCCTGATAAGTGCTGAGTAGTGTAAAAGACTGATTGTTTCACACATGTCTTCGGTTGACTGGTAACTAGTCATGCCTTGATCCAAAACTTCAACTTCGTCATTTATGTCTTCTGAGAGAGCCAAGAGGTGCACTGAGTTAGGGATCATCTGGATATCTTCTTCTTGGGAGAGATGCTCCATCACAAGGTGTCAGATCGAAGATTTATGGTTTCTGCAACTACTTCTGCTAGTAACCCTAGCTGCAGTGTTTTTGGAAGCTTCTCCTGCTAGTAACCCTAGCGACAGTTCCTCAACGAGCTCAATATCTATCGTCTATGCTTCCTTATAGTGTTTTAGGCTGACTGAAGGGGGATTGGGCCCATAACCTGTTAGAATATAGAAGATTGTTCTCGTTTTACCATTGACGATACCCTCGTCACCCAACCACAGGTCGAAGCCACCCTCCGAGTACCTTAACCTTGATAGAGAAGAGAATCCTGGTAGAAATCTAATATCCAAGAGAGGCTAATGCACTAATCAATAATAGAACCCAAGCTGAACAAATAATCCCACCCAGAAGCTAGCGCAAACCTTCCCAGAAACTTGCGCACAAGATGCAACTACACCTGTGCAAATCCAATTCTCTCTACAACTATTGAGATGTGAATAACGAAAACTGGCACCCTGTATTTATAGTAGTCTGGGTAGTTTAACTGGGGTTGACTTCTCCTTCTGGGTATTAATAAATTCATATTAAATATATTTCTGTAGCTGACAACTTGTCTAGGGTTTCCTTCACTTCTTTGCTTCCTTCTAGAGTATTCTAATCTCGTCATAGGTCACAAAAGAGGTTCATACCTCCCGAAGCTAACATAATAATAACAAATATGGACACTAATTTTAATAAATATACAACATTCCATCCACATAAAGTTCATTTTCAAAGACATAAGTAGTCAATAATACTTTGGTACAAATTTTGAGGGGTTAGAATCAAAATTATTTGAAGACCTATGATGAAACTATGATCTATATATAACACTTTTATAATAAAGTGATCCACACTTCTACTAGTAAGTCACCTTTTGAAACTTTCTTTGGATATTTTTTTCCTTCACCATTGGATGTTGCATATGGAATTCAAAGAGGAGTGAGGGAAGACATCACAAAATAATCTTTGAAGATAGAGAATTTTGTTGAAAAGATTAGACAAATCCATTTTCAAGTATAAGAGCCTCTAAATAATCCAGATTAAAAGTATAAGGCAAGATATGATCAACAAAAAAGTGATATGAAATTCAAATTGGGTGACATATTTTGATTACAACTAAAAATGGAAAGAATATAGGGTCTTGGTAATAATATCAAGTCTTTGTCGTATGGCCATTTCAAGTTATTGGAGAAGGTGGTAGATAATTCCTTTATACTCAGTCTACCCCCATACACACACATTTAATCTATAGTAAATATGGAGAATATCAAACTATATGATCCTTCCATGTTAGATCGTTTCCTACCTTCCATAAACGACTTAGCACTGGATGGTCAAGAAGAGTTGGTAGAGGACAAAATTTTGTAGAAGTGGTTCAAAACTACAAGACATGGGTAACATGACCTTTGGAAGATTGGGTTGAAAGGAAAACTTCTAGGAAAATAAAAGTGGTACTCCAAGGAGAAGGTAGAGGAAGAAATTCCTCATCTCATTAAGTAAATATTTTGGGGACCAAAAACCTCCCTAAATGGAGTTTTTTTATTTGAATTGTATCATTGTATTATATTTCATCTATATCTATGCTTTGAGAGTGTAAACAATGGAGGAATCCACTTGTAGGGTCATTTTGTGGTGTTATACATTATATAACCTTTCCAACAATGAAAACCTTGCCTCAATTAGAGATAATATGTGAAAGTTATACCTCCCATAAGTTGACATACCTTGTTGACCACTATGGTACAAGTGGATCCCATGCTAGACCTCATTACTCGCACATATGGGATATCTAGGTGTGGAATTTCAATAATATTTTAAAAGGTTCCAAATCTTATCACAATTAAGGGTTGAGGAAGTGAAAACCCTATCCCTATATGGCTATCAGGCTATGTTAAATACTGGGCCACTACAAGGTCAAGGGGTTCCATTCTTTAGCAATGTATTTGTTCCATAGTTGATAAGAGAATATAGGAGTGGTATTTTGATAGAATAACAAATGGGTATAGATTATGTAACAATTATGTTATCCCCATTTTGTGGATAACTAAGGAGATGATGTCTTGAGGCCCTCAAGTTACAGATATGGAGTGACAAGGGACTACATGACCAATAGTCCCCTTTGTACATATGGAAAACCCACTCACCACCATATATGGTCATAGGTTTACAGATGACATCGACCACACCAGCTGGATTCCATAAGTTAGTGGTCCTTTCTCCATGAGGTACAATTCAATATTATGGTGAGCATTATTTCAATATCTAAGGCATTTGATTATGTTTTATCTTATATTTCTTTAGATTTCATGATATGTGCTTGGACATTATGCCTTTTTCCCTGCTTCATCTTGGGAGTTGAAATTGTTCCCTACTAAGTGGTATTATTTGGGAATGGTTTTTCTATTGGGATATCCCTTAGTGAGCCATCGTAGCATTCCCAACCATACTTACTATTTTCCATCATTATTCCCGTCCATTTCCTTATCTCTTGGGATTTTAGGGTGTATTGACCCAAGAATGAGTTTTTCCTCATACTATCATGGGAGGAAGGGAATAAAGGCCCAAAGGGGTTGGTGTTGGGTAAACTGTAAAATAATTATATAAACCTTCCATATGCTTCACCCAGGGATCACACAAGAAAGGAATGAAACACTTATCTTTGAATAAAAGGGGACCCACAATATAATACATGCTTAAAAGGTTAGTTTAAGGATAGGAGGTGTCATTACGAGATGACCTATCACATCCATGGATATCTAGTGGTATGAAATTGTCATCATCTTGTCACCAAACCAAGGCAATGACTTTTAGTTGCATGGATGAGAGAAAGGAGGTGTCACCATGAACCAACCTTCTCATTTCGATTAGGTATTTGTCGGTGACATTTCCACCACCTGGTCACCACGCCAGGGAAGTGACCTTAAATCTCCCCTTATGCTATTATGAAAGAAAATATAAATAAATAAATATAAAATGCAAATGATGGGATTGGAAAAAGCGCATTTGGAGACTAAGGTACCACACACCCTCTACAAAGGCAACCATGAATGAGACACTATGACCCCTAGTATGTCATGAGTCTTATGCCCATTGAGTCTTGACCCCATCCATATCCTAAAATTTACATGGATTATATAGGTACCTCTTGGAATATATCCTTGAACTAGGGAAAGACCTACCTAGTAGGACACCTCGTCAAGCCTCCCATACTTAAACTTGAGAAGTCACATAGTGTCTTTGAGTTGTTAATTGTTTCATATGGTGATGTTTGATGCAGATGATTGGATGGATTATTTATTGATTGGATTAACTTATCATGATTTTATGACTTGATATCCTTTGAGGGTGTCTTCGTTTGTCTTTGCAGGGCCTAGATGGTGGACAATTTTGGCAGAAGAAGCCTAGATTGGGATTCCGCTGGGATAAAATCCCACACGTTGGATGCCATGGGCCCACATTCCTAATGAGAGATATCAAACTTGGAAGTCCTCAAATATGACTTTGAAAACATATCCTAACCCCCACATTCCAAATGTTTTTCCTAGGAGAGGCAAAATGTCACTTCTAGAGACATGGCATCACCTAGTGGGGTTAGGGCTTGGTGGTGAGGTGCCACTCTTTGACACATACACGTTTGAGGAGGAGAAGATTATTCACCATGATATATGTGCCTAGATTCTTGACACATGGACTTTGGAGGCCCTTCCATGCTTCTCCAACACCAACGACCTCCTCAAAGTGGCAAAACGTCCCCTAAAGGGATGACGTCCTCCTAAATTAGGGTTTAATTTGTGAAAAAGTTGAAATTTTAAGTGAATTGTTTAATATTATCTTGTTAAGGGGGAAATATTAGGGTTTTTTACCCCTAATATTGTGTTTTACTCCTTAATTTGTGGACAAACTATGTTAGCTACTTTTCATATAAATAGTGATCATAAGATCTAATTTCAAACATAATTCTCCCTCTTGTGAGAGGCTTGGTCTGAAATTTTTGTCCCTCGTGGAACTTTTAGCTCTTGGTCACTTGTTATATTGCTATGTAATGAATGGTTGATGTAGGAAGGAGTAGTGCTAGCTTTGGATGGTGCTTTATAGCTCCCGTGGTAAATTGTCTTAGCATTTCTCTTGATCTTGGTATGGTGTTTACTCTCTTGCTATCATTTTATTAAAGTCAAGTATTATTATTATAGGATCTAGGTGGGAAGTATAAGGGAATAGACCCCCACCATATTTTTCATCTTTTTTTTTTCTTCATCTCATTGAATAAGGGTTTGATAAGAGAAGTATAAGGGCATACACCCTCTTAGGTTAAACCCTTATAGATTAGAGAAACTTTCCTTGGGGAGTAAAAGGGCTTACATATCTAAGGAGGTAGATTATCTAATATTCTTGTGACTCCATTAACCCAATAGAAAAGGAAGTAGTCATTCTTTTTTTGCATTGGAGAAATAAACTATTGCAATGGGAAACGTGATTTTCGGTCATTTTTACTTCTTGCAAAGTGGAGTGTTTTTGTGGTGTCTTAGGCACCTCACAACCACTAGGGAATATCCATCTAGGGGATACTTATTTATGTTGTTAAAAAATTTCATCTTCATCCAATAGGGTTGCAGAAACCCTAACTTGCTTGCTTTAATAAGTCTATTATCAACTATAGATTGTTGCTCAAAGTTTGCTCACTTACTCTCCTTTTCCTAGCGCACTTTTTTGGCAAATGTTGAGGAGATTTCAGTGGTTGATTTTCTTGTTGTAATAAATTGAATGTTTTTTTTTTGTTTGTTAATTTGTGCAGGACCTGCGATTAACCTGTGGCTTGAGAAACCGTGACTCAGGGGCATATAAGACGTCAAAATCACCCGGGGATCGCACCTGGCCTGAGCCACACCAACCCTTAACATGGTTGGATTTTTTGTCCCCGCAAGTTTCGAACCGGTGACTTTAACATCACGGAGTGGCTTAACAACACACTCCGTCACCGACTGTCCTACACCTCGGGGACGTAATAAATTGAATGTTACATCCATACAGATGATATAATTTTCCACAGATAAGTGTTTACAACATCCTTATATTTTATGCTAAGAGTATTTCTTTTTCATCTTGAGTTTAGCTAGCCATATACTAGTTTTTCTCTTTCATTTTCTACTAGATATTTAACATTTATTGAACAGGTTATAATACCTTTTTCTTGATGATATATACTATTATCTATTGATGCAAATTAGATACATAAATATTAACATGCTGATCCAACTAACATATACTATTGCAAAGTGTCTTTTCTTGTGTCCCGGACAGGTACAATCATCCGGACAAGTGTTATACCTGTGGGGAAAAAATTTATTGACTTGCAAGACATCTCTTTCCACCTTTCAATACACTTAGACTTGACCTATAGGGGATTCATTTCCATCCATATTCATCTTCATCCAAATCCACATATGGTCGCCAAGATCGCCTCCCTAGAGTCACTTAGTCACCCTTGAAGTGTGGGATTTACATCAAGGTGGCATTGGGTGTAGGATTCCGAGGTTGTAGCACTTGTTCCATGGTTGGGTCAAGATTTTCCCAAACTACAACTTGCACTATAACATTTTGTTTCCATTTTTGAGGGAATATTTTGAGTCTTCTTCATACCTTAATGACACTTTGATAAGCTATCCCAAATCCTTTCCCTTAGCTTTTCTAGCAACTCAACCCAAGGGACTTTACCTTTCCACCCTTCTTGATGAGATCACCTTAAATATAATATGGAGACTCCACATTTACAGAACAAACTTTTCCTTTTTTTTCCCCTTTTCATCCTTTGATGAGCATTGAGATCATTTGGCGAGTCCATTGAGGTGTTACCCCAAGTAATGGAAACATGGCCCTGTGACACTTTCATGAAGCATACAAAGTGTTGGATCTTGAAGATATTTACGGATTTCCAAATAAGTGCCTAATTAACCAATTCAAACTTCTCTCAAACATCGATGGTAATCCGTTATTATCCATACCACATGTTCTTGAGTTTGTCAGATCCATCTCATTTTTGAGTGCACAACATGAGGATGTGTGCTTGCGATTTTTTCTGCTATCCTTGGAAAGGGAACATAGAGATTGGATTAGAAATTCTTATCATCCAAGTAGCATATCTTCTTTGACGATCCTCATCAGATATTTCCTTAAGCATTGGGGACCAAAATAACGAAGTCTTGAAGATACAATTCAGTACCTGGAAGATGCCTTTTCAAGAGAAGGTTTTGACCTTGATCCTATTGAATCCTTAAAAGGAACGCTTCTTCCAAAGTTTGTTGATATTATAGTTGACAGAAAATAAGTTGACAACACCAATGAGGTAAATTTTGAATGTCTCAAGTGAAGCAGAGGTGAAGATTTTGATTTTTTTTTAAAACTAATGAGACTTTTCCGTGATAAGGACTTTCTAGTTAATTTTTGTGAGCGAAGAAAAGAGGAGCTTGACACCATCATAGAATATTATGAGAAAATCCCTACCCAAAATTCAACCTAGGAAGTGATCATTGCATATTTTGGAATAGATTCATAATATGATTCTCTAACCGAGGAGTATGGATACCAAGAAGGATTACCAAGTGATGATGAACAACTCTTCATGCTTGAGGAACTCTATGAACTCATCTTAGATCAAGATAGAGACGGTGATTTCTTTGAACCTTTTGTGTATGATGAAGACCTAGATGAAATACAACACCTAGATGAAGAGACATTGGTCTCCTTACTCCCGATTGACAAAGATGATATCATTCAAGCTTGTTCTACACATGCATATGAATATGAAGTATCTCCCCTTCCACTTGATGAGGATGTCTAGACATTTGCTCCTCCTACACATCAATAAGAGAACATGATGAGTTATAATCCTTTTGAGAACTTTGATGATGTGTTGTTCCCTGAATGTGGAAATGAAGAAAACTTCAAAAAGGATCTTGATGAAGTTTCTCTTGCAGAAGACCTGAATGAGACATTGTCCTCTACTATCCATTTTGAGGAAGATGAAGTTATCTAGTATCATGAATAAGTAATCATCTTCCATGATGCAAATGAAATCATGAAACAACCACCACATGAAGTTGACGATCACATTGATCATTTCACACAGATTGGGAGATGCATATGGGATTTGGGTTGTTTCATTTTTTATGGAGATCCTATCTACAGCATTGAAGGCACATCCCAGATAATGGATACATAAATAATTTCTTTAGAGGATTTATTTTTACATCCATATGGTCCATATATGTGTCAACCCGATGATATGGTCATAGATTTGTTACACCCATTCGAGGATGATATAACACAATGTTTTCAGGATGATTTTCAACCACCATACTCAAATTTTGATAGACACCAAGTCGTGGCTTTCCCAAAGCAATCTGAGGTCCATACTACAAAAAAAAAGTACTTTCACGTTGAGAATTTGGGAATGGATTTGTATACAAATAAGATACATTTCCTGAGTCTAACAAAGGAGCTTTTCTCTAAGGCTATGCCTTACCTTGTTTCCCCTTGTTTGGGTAGTCATAAGGTTTTCTTTTGATATCTTGTCCTTTCTCAGCCTTCGGGGAGAATTGATGTTCTAAGTGAGGATGAAGATGAGCCATCATCTAGTCCGCTCAAGAGATGGATAGATTAGGCATGTGGCTATGTTTACAGGAGGGAGTTATAGGATGATTTATATTTTGGTTTCTCTTTTCAATAGGATTTTCTCCCTCCCACCCATCTCGACGAGTTTTATTTCATGATTGATTATATGTCTATTTATGCTCATGATTACTATGTATTGGACTTATATTTGTTTTTTCACATGATTAAGCATGGGGGGAAATTTCTTCTTCCGATGATTAGTTGGTTTCATTGTTTGTACGACTTCACCTGACATCATCCAGCACGTGATCTTCAGGGCCCCAAGGCCCCAGCTAAGTAGGGAAGTCATTTTAATTCCCTTCATTTTTCATCTTGATTTATCATACTAGTTTAGATGCATTTCATTTTCATTCTAATCTACTTGCATATTAATTTCATGCTTAGTTTAGAATTTTTTGAAAAAATGTCAAAAATTTCATTTTCTAGCTTAGTTGGTTTGGATTTTGATCATATGAGAATGAGGATGAGTAGGCCATCCTACACTTGATAGTTTGATGTTTACTAGTAGGAAAATGTCTACCAGGATATGTTGTGGTTCTCATGCACTCTACGATGAGCACATGTCCCTAAGTAGGAGTCCAATGTTATCCCCATTTTGTAAATAAATAAGGAGATGATGTCTCAAGGCCCTTAAGTTTCAGATATGGAGTCTCAAGAGACTACATAACCAACAGTTCCCTTTTCAAAGATGGAAAACCCACTCACCACCACAGATGGTAACAGGTTTACAAATGGCATCCACCACACCAGTTGGCTTCCAGAAGGAAGTGGTCCTTGCTCCATGAGGTCCAATTTAGTATTATGGTGAGAATCATTTCAATATATAATCCATTTTATTATGTTATATATTAGATTTCTCTAGATTTCATGATATGTGCGTGTACATTATTCCCTTTTCCCTACTTCAGCTTGGTGGTTGACATTGTTCCCTAGTAAGTGGTCTTCTTTAGGAATGGGTTTGCTACTAGGAAATATCTTAATGATCCATCGTAGTGTTCCTGACCATACTTACCATTTTCCATCATTATTCCCCTCCATTTTCTTATCTCTTGGAATTTTAGGGTGTATTGACCCAAGAAGGGGTTGTCCCTCATTCTATGGGAAGAAGGGGCTAAAGGCCCATAGGGGTTGGTGTTGGGTAAAAGATAAAATCCTTATATTAACCTTCTATATTATTCTCCTAGGGATCACCCAAGAAAGCAATGAAATTATCATCTTTGAATAAAAGGGGACCCACAATATAATAAATGATAAAAATGTTAGTTGAAGGATAGGAGGTCTCATCATGAGCCAACCTATCATGTCCATGGATATCTAGTGGTATGAAATTGTCATCATTTGGTCACCAAACTAGGGCAGTGACTCTCAGTTGCATGAAATACAGAAAGGGGGTCTCATCACGAGCCAACCTTCTCATTTCCATTAGGTATTTGTGGGTGACATTGCCACCACCTAGTTACCATGCTAGGGAAATGGCCTTAAATCTTTCCATATTCTATTATGAAAGCAAATATAAAGAATGAAAGATAAAGGCTAATGATGGGCTTGGAAAAAGTGCATTTTCATACGAAGGTACCACTCACCCTCTACAAAGGCACCCATGAATGAGACACTATGACCCCTAGTATGTCATGATTGCTATGCCCATTGAGTCTTGACCCCATCCACCTCATGCACTTTACATGGCCTAGAGACGGACCTATTGGAATCTATCCTTGACCTAGGGAAATGATTACCCAATAGAACACCTCGTCAACCCTCCCATACTTAAGCTTTACAAGTCACATAGTGTCTTTTAGTTGTTAATTGTTTGATATTGTGATATTTGATGCACATGCTTGGATGGATTATTTATTGATTGGATTAACTTATCATGATGTTATGACTTGAGATCCTTGGAGGGTGTGTTCATTTATCTTTGCAGGACCTAGCCAGTGGACAATTTTGGGAGAACAAGCCTAGCTTGGGCTTCCATGGGGCTACAAGACCATAGGTTGCATGCCAGTGGCCCGCATGCTAGATGAGAGATATCAAACCTGGAAGGTCTCAAATATGGCTTGGAAAATATATCCTAACCCCCATATGCCAAACATTTTTCATAGGAGAGGAAAAACGTGACTTCTAGAGACATGAAGTCACCTAGGGGGGTTAGGGTTTGGTGGTGTGGTGCCACTCTTTGAAATATGGAAATTTGAGGAGGATAAGAGTCTTCACCATGATATGAGTTCCTGAATTCGTGACACATTGCCTTTGGAGGCCCTTCCATGATTCTCTAACGCCAACGACCTCCAAAAAGTGGAAAAATGTCCCCTAAAGGGGTGACATCCTCCTAAATTAGGGTTTAATTTGTGAAAAACACAAAGTTTTAAGTGAATTGTTTAGAATTTTCTTGTTAATGGGGAAATATTAGGGTTTTTGACCCCTAATATTCGTTTTTACTCCTTAATTTGTGGACAAACTATGTTAGCTACTTTTAGTATAAAAATAGATCATAAGATCTCATTTCAAACATAACTCTCCCTCTTGTGAGAGGCTTGGTCTTGAATTTTCGGCCCTCTTGTATATTTTATCTGTTTTGAACTTTTTTTATGGCTATGTTATCAATGGTTTATGGAGGAAGGCCTAGCATTAACTTTAGATGGTGCTTGCTAGCTCTTGTGGTGAATTGTCTTAACATTTCTCTTTATCTTGGTATGGTTTTTACTCTCTTGCTATCATTTTATTCAAGTCAATTATTGTTATGATAGGAGGTAGGTGGGAAGTATAAGGGAATACTTCCTGACCATATCCTTCTTCATTTTTTTTGCTTCATCTCATTGATTAAGGGTTTGCTAAGAGAAGTATAAGGGAATACACCCTCTTAGCTTAAACCCTATCTTAGAGAAAATTTCCTTGGAGAGTAAAAGGGATTACACCCCCGAGGAGGTATCTTATCTAAGCTCCTTGTGACTCCATTAACCCAATAGTAAAGGAACCAATCATTGATTTGTTGCATTGGAGAAATAAAATATTTCATTGGAAAACGTGATTTTCGGTCATTTTTACTTCTTGCAAAGTGGATTTTTTCCTTGTGCCTTGGGAAACTCACAACCATTTTGGAATCCCCATATAGGGGATACTTATTGTTTCTATTACAAAATTTCATCTTCATCCATTAGGGCTATAGAAACCCTAACTTAATTTATTTAATAACTCTCTTAGCAACAATTGGTTTTTGCTCAAAGTTTGCAACCATTGGAAACATTTGAGGATATTTAAGTGGTTTTTTTCATTGTTGTAATACATTGAATGTTACATACATAAGTATGATATAATTTTCTTCTAACAAGTGCTTACAACAACCTTATATTTTAAACTAAGAGTATTGTTTTTTCGTCTTGATTTTAGCTAGTCATTTACTAATTTTTCTCTTGCATTTTCTACTTGATCTTTAGCATTTATTGAGAATATTATAGTGTATTTTTTATTTCTGATATATATTGTTATATATTTCTGCAAATTAGGGACAGAAATATCAACTTGTTGATCCAATTAACATATACTATTGCGAAGTGCCTTTTTGATCTGGATTTATGTAGGAACACAATGAAATACAAAAATACACATAAACACAGAGATGCAGCAGAAATAAGACTTCATTTCATTAATAACAAATGACTGAGATATGCTTACAGATAGAAAGGAAATAAACTAGCTAGGGCGCTGGTAGCTTATCTCTGAGAAGAGATGTGGCTGCTACTGGCCTCTGAACTGTGTTACAATGAGGCTCGAAGGCCTATTATTACTGAGAAACAATGGAAAACCCTAAACATCCAAAAACCTAACCCTAGGAGATGAACCACCAAGACTATGGGCCCCGTTTGGGTAAGTTGGTACATCAACTTCTTTGGGACGTAACTTTGGCATACGATCTCCGTTTGACGCGTTCTATACCTCGTTAGAAATATCTATCTGAGGAATACAACTTTTGGGTGGAAAACATCAATCAATGATCCATGTTGCTCCCCATTTTCCCAAAAAACGTCGTTTAAGGCCTCAAAACGACTCTGGAAGTTTAGGACCCAAAAAACTGCTAAAAATAATAAACTGTGTGGAAACTGAAAAAAATGAAAGAAGCAATGGTGGGGGTCCAAGTAAAATAGGTGGGTGGCCACCAATATCCACCTGGATCAGTCCTCCCCCC
>SNQJ01S0049709.1:0-26589 GCA_010110895.2 Picea sitchensis
TTGTAAGTATTTTCAGAATTACCTTATCTAGTGGATTCTAGTCAAACATGTTAGCAGTTACATAGTTCTAGTATAACACATTACCACTACCTAATCAATTCAATTTTTATAATAAAATCAAATTTTATAATAAAAAGGTTAGGGAATAATTATTTTGAAAATAATAATTTATTTAAGGTAACATTTTAGTTGGACATCAAATTGACATATAAAACCTCTTTGTTTCGTGGGAGAAGGAACTTTTACCCATTATATATATGCACAAAATATGTTTAAAACCTTTTTGTTAGTGAGATAAGGAACTTTTACACATTATATGCATGCACAAAATATGTTTAGAAGGGTATTTTCCTCTACATTATTATCAACCTCCATGAATTCTCAATAATATAATATGCCACATCATGGTATCATTTACAATGAGTATTAATATATAGTGGTAGGATAATAAATGTACATCAAACTTTGAGCTCCATGTAGTATTTGTTTTAGCTATTAGTCCTTATCGAAGGTTTAGAAGGACTATAGCGATTGATAATTCGTTGACTTCATATTAGTTTGTCCTTTGACTAAATATATTTGCATAATTTTTATTGTTGGAACTAGAGAACTAAAAACATTGATTTGTATATAATAAAAAATATCATATATGTCATGATCTGATTGGATAACAGATTGGAGGTCTTATTGTCAGCTTTGCTATTCCCAATGTTTTATATGTTAGCATATCCAAAGTTTTTTATCATCTACGGTCTTTCTGAATTTTTACTACTTTTTTGAAATGTTTAGATATCCAAAGTTTTGAGCATAGAGAGACAATTTTTTATTAGTTGACTTCATATTAGTTTGTCCTTTGACTATTTTTTTTTTTGCATAGCCTCTATTGCTCAAACTATTGTTACTATTTTTTTATTGTTATTATTATTTTTATATTATTTTATAATAATATAGTAATTATTTTGCATATGTAACATACCTTCCACACTACATTCTTTATTAAATGTTTACAGAGCATTTTTGACTGACTTAAATGTTTACCTAACATGCATCCACAACCTTAAATGTTTACTTGGACATGTTGGCCGCGAGCGGAGACCAGGGTTCCAGCGGCAACAACCTTTTCAACAAAACCCGACTACGACCCTTTCGGCAACACTGTGGCCCGGCAGTCACACGAGGTAGAAGTAGGAGGGGTTATGGGATGCGGATGTGTTTGTAACCAGGCTGGGACATTATTATGTGATAAGAGCACTTCAGCGGAATATTCGGTTAACAATTAGGAAGTGAGCATGCATTAGTTTATTAACCTCATTAACACCCCAGAGCATAATCAAAGGCAGAGATAAGTGCAATAACAACAAGTAATTATGCACCCTAATCACTTGGCACTTAGCACTGTGAGTTAAACCTAGCATTCATTTACCCTTTAATATAAATTAAAATTACTTAAACAACAAAATATATATTCATTTACACATCATAATCAAAGCACTAAGAAAATGCATAAAGAATCGCACAAAGAAAACCATTAGACTACAGGATATAAATTGGTTCACCTCGGGGTGGGGCTACATCCACAAAACCACTTTGCCTCTTTATTATTCGACAAAATGTACATCCGGTCACTCTTGTGCACTAAGCCATAGAGTTGAACCTCGCAAGATAGAGATATCTTTGCTTTTCATGCGATCCTCCTTCTTTACCTTCAAAAAAAATAGGTCAAATGCAGGCAAAATATCTTATCCACGACACTTAGCGGTACTTCTAAAATCTGTCAGGCACAAAGCCTTGACCACATACATTACTTTGCACTGAGATTTTACTTCTACACTACATTCCTCTTATATATACTTTACAAAATCTTACAATAAGGCCTAAACATGGGGGAAACCCGGGCCAACATCCATAAACTAGTTACAAACCAGGAGGACCCTTACCACAGGTCCACGCGAAAACCCTCAAATAGGTGATATCCGCGATCCTCGGCTCTCTTGACTCCTAGCCGACCAGCGTGTGGAAGTCCAAAGAATGTTAAAACCTCCAAAACATGACAAAGTTTCTCCAAAACTTGGTCAATGACCAACAAGCCCCCAACAGCGACTTGTGACTCATCACGAGTCGCGAGGTTTGGACAATGCTACTTCAAAGGCCTTGATCTTAACACGAGATGCCTCGACTTGGTGCCTGCTTACAGGCCTACTACTCAGAGCTCTGGACTATCTTCTGTGAAGGCCCTTCCGAGGCGTTGTTCTCTTTATTTAAAATGCCCAGTCTAGCTATGAACCCTGTCTATCTATCTCCTCGAATACCTTGCAAGCTTTGTCCTTCACAGGTTCTTAACCACAGTGTGACTTCCATTACCTTACCCTGGAGGGGAGTGATTTGTTGTTGTACTATGTGTTTCTTTTGGGATCTCTTCATCCTTTCCACCATTGTGAGAAACTTCCTCTGTACCTACAATGAAAATGATTGTTGTTGTACCTCCACATGGCGAGCCTCTAAATTCTTTAACTTCTGGGTCCTTGGCCGGCGTTCTACCATGCGTGGAAACCCACGTCACTCAAGCTGTTTGTGCGAGGTGAGGAGTTTTGCTCACCCCTCTTGTGTTCTTGGTGGAATCCCTCCCTGCAGTCCAGCACCTCTGCGGGGGTGCTCGACCTTTATTCAGGAGCCTCGGTTTAGTTATCCTAGCACGAAACTATTGGAGGGTCTCGAGATTTTCTACTTGAACTTTGGCAGGGCTCTTGCTCATCCCTATACAAGCACGGCATGAAGTGACACGCACTGCCTACTTCTTTGACCACAGACTGCTCTGGAAGAAACTACTATTTTTCCTTCTGTAGCTGGGTTTCGCCAGCTTTCTCTTCCTCCTGAAGCTTCACCTAAAGCTCTTCTTTCTCACTTTGATAGGAAGCTATATTGTCCTGCGCTACTCATAATTGTACTAGGACTTCCTCTTTCTCTTGTTTCGAGGCTTATGTAGCCTTCTCCTTCTCTTCTTGAGCTCTTTGGAACTGAGCTTCTATTGCATCAACAATCCTTCTTAGTTGGGTTGCTCTTTCAATGATCATTTCTCTTTGTTCCCTTCTATATGCCTTCAAATCTGCCTCCAATACTTCGACCTACTCTGGAGTTACTCCTTTAAGGTTAACCTCAACATCCAAATTGGGGCTATTCTGTACTGCTTCAGGGGTGGGAAACATGATGCTATACTGGGGGAGAGTGATCCAAATACCTGGTTCACCCTGTAGAGTTGGTTCGTCTCCGGTCTAGCGATTCTGTGATTAGAGGAAGGTGTAGAGCCCGGTCGCGATTAGGCAATGCATAGACCAAGCCGAACAACTACCTTTACATTTCCTTCAACTCCATCTCAATCCTTTCATATAACTCATCTATTTCTCTTCATCTCTACAACTTATGTCTCGAGGTGTCCTCTATAACTGCGGGCAGAACTAATGTCGTCGTCCTTTGTGAGAGTGGCTTCCAACTGTGGTTTATTGGCGCTTGTTTTCTTCCTTTCTTAAGGTTTCTTCAGAGTAAATTTATTCTTTTGTGGGGTCACTGTCACAACAAGGGGATCTTCAAGTGGTGGGGTGCTAGGTGTAGGTGCCTCCTCCTTTCTTCTTCTCAGCCATCTCCCCTCCCTATCCTTACGCCCGTCTTCTCCTCATCCTGGCGAGCTAGACCCACTATCTCTAGAGGTTTTCTCTTCTTCCTCTTCGTCACTCTCATGTCCTGAACTTCAAGCTTGTTTCGCGCTCCCTATGCTTCGCCGTCCCACTGGACTATCTGACATGTTAAGCTTGTGTAACCATCGATCTTCTTATAGTATCAACGTCAGATAACTCTGAATCGACGACAGGTACAAGGAATGCTTCCATTAATGTAAAATCTATCTGTTATGGCATGGTATCAATGTCCAAAAGTAGTCTATAAACCCATAAATGTGTTTCCTAGCAGTTTGGAGCATCATTCTAGCAGTCCTTGGCACCTCAAGCGATTATATAAATTCACCCGGGAGAGGGTCAAATCTACATGGACCTGGCCCAGCGGGACAAACCTAGCAAACATGCCTTCTGTGAGGTTCTGAATGCGTGAAGTCTTCCATCTAGTTTCCTTAAATTCTTCCAACTTAGACTTCTTTTATTGAGCTTCCTTTTCCTTCTTTCACATTATCGGCAGTCTCTTTAACTATTTCTGGAATCCTCTTGTTTTATTCTTATCTTCCCCTAGTGTGAGTAAACCGTAGCATTGGGAGGTACTCAAAAGTTCTGAAGTTAATATCCATTTTATTAACACTTCCCTGAGTGGGTGCACTTCTCTCTTGGATAGATAGGTCCTTCAAGACTTCTTGCATTCTTTCAACCTTGATAGTTAATTCTTTTGTTTTATGTCCCTCCTGTGTTGTTACTTTGCTTTGTTGCTTGACTTATCTTCTCGTTCTTCTCTTAGTTGGTATATTTTCCTAGCTATGAGATCCCTTAATTCTTTATTTTTCTTTTATGTATCTTCTTCCTATGCTTTCATACGATCGATCCTTCTCTCAATCCAAGTCTTACCTAACAAAAGTGGCAAAGGGGCGTTGTCCTCAACAAACCTAATGACTTCAAATTCTTCTTAGATGATGTTCCATGAATAATAGTAGGTACAATAGTTACTCTTCCATAAGGTTATCATCTTGAACTTAAACAAGCCTATCCTTCCTAGAAGGAGGTGCTAGGTAAGAGCTTTCCCAAAACTTCCCAAGTTTCTTACGTCATAATATTCACTTGTGTTTTCTCTATCCAAGAGACTACATACTCTATGTTGAAGTCTTCCATTATTGCACTTATGTGTTTGTTTTTCTTTCATGATTTATGGTAAACTGACATCTTTATAAACATCCATCATTTCTTCCAATTGTAATAACATAGTCTAAACTTCCTCGACCTTTTCTCCTTGTGACTTTCTAATAAACCCTTAGTCTCTCAACTCTTTTCATAATTTTCTTGTCTTATGTCCCTCCCTTTAACTTTAGCAATAATCATTGGACAATCCTCAACCTTATGAACAACAACCTTACAACAAATACAAATAGGGGCCTACCTCGGGAAATTCCTTAGCAAGATGTCCGGAGCCCAATACGCGAATTATAAAACAAATTCAATCCTCTTTTTTCTCTTAAATGTTCTCCAATCTTTTACATGCGCACACTTCCCTAGGATCATAGTGTTGGACCTACAATATGAAAAAATTAGTTTCTAGGTTCCTGCATCACTTATTAGTCCAAAACTATTTCTATGCATAGGAACCAACATATATTTCTCCATTTCCATTAAATTTACTCAAATCAACTCTTTCTGCTTTCAACTGCGCCCTAGCCTTTAGACTAGGACATAATTTATTAAACATAATTAAATTCATGATTTCAAAACAAAAATTTCACTTATCTTTCTCTCACCAAAGCACAAAGCTTGCCTATTTTAGAATCTTACCTCTTTTCTTGAACATCTTACTTTCTTGGTACAAATCTCCGCAATTCAAGTAGAGTACTGCGCTTCAAATGGAACCTGCACATAGATTTTATTTTTCTTTACTTGAGTTCCTAGCAATCACCGGTTTCAGGTCGACAATCAGTTTAGGTCCCAGATAATCATAGTTCGAGTCCCAACAATCCACGGTTCGGTCACCGACAACAAAACCATTTTTGTAGCATAGGGGAAGACCCACAGGTTTCAAAGCAACAATGCACCAACAAAACCACGACTACCGACCCTTTCGGCAACACCTACAGGCGGAACAAAGTCTCACCCGAGGAGTTATAAGAAGGGGTTCACGGGGATGGAATTAATGCGTAACCAGGCTGAGACCACGATTATTTGATAAGAGCGCCGCCAAAATATTCTGTTAATGCTTAGGAAGTAAACATGCATTAGTTTATTAACGCTATTAACATGGCATAGCATAATCAAGAGACATATAAGAGAAGTAACAAAGTAATTATGCACCACGAGCATAACACTTAGCACTATGAGTTAAGTCAGCATTCATTACCCTTTAACATAAGTAAGTAATTAAGAAAAAAAATATATTCATTACACATCATAATCAAAGCACTAGGAAAATGCATAACAGAAATGACATTGCACAAAGCAAACCATGGACATGAGATATATGTGGTTCACCCCGAGTGTGGGGCTACATCTAAACCGCTTAGCCTGCTATTTTTCACCAAAATATTACATCCAATCACTCCTATGAACTAAGCCATAGAGTCGAACTCCACACCATGCACAAGATATGCACACTAAGCACTAGATACTCCTTCTTTGCCTTTCAAATAGGTCAAATGCACGGAGACAAAATCTCTTATCCGTCACTTGGCACGCTGCAAAATCCAAAGTCGAACCTTAGATTTGACCACATACATTCCTTTGCAAAAAGCACTACTTGAGATATACTTATTCTACACTACATTCCTCTTTATATATAGTTTCAAAATATTACAATAAGGCCTATTTATGGGGAAAACCCATGGGTTGACATCCATAAACTCGTTACAAAACCGGACCCTTCGCGGGTCCACATAACCTTCAAAATAGGTGAGATCAATGATCAGCGGCTATGCTTAGATGCTCGCCGATAGCGATGAAGTCAAAAAATAGACCAAAACCTCAAAACTGACCAAAGTTTTACATGAAGCAGTCCGAGGGGGCTAACAAGGCACCTTTACAATACATTTTCCTCTTATTTTTAGTATGAAATGTTTTCTGCAGTGAATATAGTAAATATTGTTCTTCAGCGGCATTATTGGTTCATTGATTGATGCTTACTTTGTTGCTTGTTCTTTGGTTTCTTGTTTGCACTTTGTTGTTGTTGTTCTTGTTTCCCCGTTCGTCCTGTTGGGTTTTGCAGCTTGGGATCCACGAAGCAGTGATTGGGCGCATTTGTCGTTCCCCATTGATGTGTGGGTTTTGGTGCCATGTTTAGATTCCTATTCTTTGTTTTTGTTTGTTATTTGTAGTTTGCAAGTCATAAATTTCAATACTGAGATGCGATTCAAAATCCTCTTGCGGAACATCTTGGTATGTGAGGAAAAATATGATTTCCTTTCTTATATGTCACTATGGCTATTTGGTGAGTTTGTGTCAAAATTGGCGATTAGGAATGAGACAAAGACAACATTACAACCCTTCTTCTCTAGTCATAATAGTCACATACAAAGATGGAATGCAAGAGAATTTTGATGATGCGGCTCGGTATTGAAAATACCAGCCATTCAATTTCTTTCTTAATTGTTTTAGATAGTGGAATTTTTGGATTTGGTCCTCACATCCCTTAAATTTTAACGTGAGACCTCACTTAGCCGGAATGTTTGTATAATGGGTGTGTTATAATGCGTTTTCCCTCATTTTTTTTGATGCAATCTTACGATTCCGATTAATTTGGCCAATATTGTTCTTCAATGACATTTTTGGTTGACTGGTTGATGCTTGCTCCTTGGTTTTGTTGGATGTTTCTTATTGTTGTTTTGATTCAACTTTGTAGAGTTGAGTCCCTGCAGTTGCAGTTAGACCTTTTGGTGCTTGTTGAGTGGTTTGTTGTTTGATGCTTTCTCTTGTTAGCTTCAACTTTGCAAGGTTGGGGTCACGCATCTGCCAGTTGAACGGTTGTTGCGGTTTGGGCGGGGGATACACTTTTGTCCTTCTCCATTCATCGATTGGTCTCATTTTTTGTGGTTGCATTCACATTGCTTAGCAGGGCTGTTACATTACATTTTAAATGCGATTTTTTTTATTTTTTTCTTCTTCTATAATGTTGTCTCCAGTGAATATGGGAAATATCGTTCTTTGGCGGCGTGGTAGTTCACCTAGTTAATTCATAGTTGCTTGTTGGTTGGTTTCTTGTTTTCCTATTGTTGTTGTTGCGGTTTGCGGCGGATTAACCACAATTGGAGTTGCGCTTCTGTTGTTCCCCATTAACGGGTGGGTTTTACTGCTAGGTTTACATTCATATTCATTGTGTTTTGTTTTCTATTTCCAGTTTGCAAGTGAAAATTTAAATCTGGAGATGCACGAGTCAAAATCCTCTTGTATCTTCGCATGTAAAGAGAAAATTTGATTTCCTTTTTAATATGTCACTATGGCTGTTATGGGTGGGTTACGGTAGTCACATACAAATATGTTATGTAAGATGATTTTGACCCCTCTAGTATTGAAAATGCTTACTTGCAAGCGGGAAAAAAAACACAACGAATGAGAGATACAACCATGGCGGTGAAACTTACCTCACGAATGGGAGGCGATAGAAGCCTTGATTCGATTAGCAGGATGAAAAGAGATGCTTGTACAAGCCCAGATCTTTCTTAAATGTGTACCACAGTGGAAGGAATTTGCATGGTCCTCATAGTATTATATGTTTACCTACCAGGCCTCCACGGCCTGGAATGTTTACTTAGCAGGTGTGTTACAATATATTCCTCCAATTTTTTATACAATCTTGTCTACTGATGAAATTTGGACAATATTGTTTTTTTTCACTTTGGCATTCCTAGTTAACTATTTGATGCTTTCTCATTGGTTCAATGGATGCTTCTTATTTTTGTTTGATTCAAATTTACAAATTGGCGTCCACTACAAGTGTAGTTGGGCCTCTTTGTACTTGTTCATTGGTCTGTTGTTAGCCGCTTGCTCTTCTTTTCTTCAACTTTGGAGGGTTGGGGTCCTGCATCCCATGTTGGACCTGTTGTTACAGTTTGCGAGCCAGGGGCTGTGCTTATGTCCTTTCTACTCATTCCTTTGTAGATCTTGTTTTTCATGGTTTCATTCACATTCGTTGGTTGTTGTTTACTATTTCCAACTTGCAAGTAAGAATTTTCAATAATAGGAATGCCTGAGCAAAATCATTTACATGTAGAACATTTTTTGTATGTGACTACTACGACTAGACAAATAGGAGTGTGACGTTGTCCTGGTTTTTTTGGGTCATTTTTCTCCAGAGATCCCACTTCTGTCACAACCATAGTGACATGCCAAAGGTTGAAAATCTATGACAAGTGCATTGAGAAGAATACCACGAAGAACATGAAAGAAATCATATTGACACTATGCAAACGATATGTACACTTGTAAATACATTTCTTTGTCTTCAACAAATATGTTCAACAAGCAGTCCACGTTACTTTTCCCTTGTCCTAGACTGTGGTTCAAGGAAATGCGTCTTCACAAACACATCTCCACTTGAGAAATGCAAATTGGAAAATGGTTTTATGGATTTAGGCCACCAAAAATACTATTAAGATAAATTAATATGAATTTTTGCTTAGTAGATATAAACAACATCTCTTTTGGCTTGAACCAGAGTTTGTGTTAGATAATTCAAAATACAATTATCATAGTTTATAAAGTTAGAATAAAAGATTATTAATTTAGAATATTAAATTAATAATCTAGAATATTGTTAAATAAATGTAGAACTTTTAGAGATACATTATTGTTGTAAAAGATATGACTCTAGAAAATTTTCGTATCTTAGGCTCTAAATAGGGAATTTGAACAGATGGTTAAGATAGCATTTATTGTAAATGGACACTTGTTTATTTAATAAGTGATCCATATCTTGAGTTCGTTAGGACTTTTAGCCTATATATTTCTCATTGCAAGGGTATTGAGTTGTTGTGATGTAAACTCTTGCAATGTCTCCTATGTAATTTCTTTTCTTATTAACAAAATTGTGTGTCGGACATACCATTATTGTGGTATCAGAGCTCCAAAAATGCTGCTGAACTGAAGAAGAGATTTGTTGATCGGTGGAAGAGATCTTTGCGTTGCAGACCAAGGAAAGTCGACGCATACTCTGTCAGTAAATTGTCAGTTATTGTTCAATTTTTTAAGAAAAAGGAAAAAAGTGTTATTGAAAATTGTTTATAGTAATTTTTTGTTTTAAAAGAACGCATTATTGTCCCTAGCTCCTTTATAGTGACACAGTTGTTTCCATCCTTGTAAAACAAGCTGAAAGCCTTCTTGAACTCAGAAATCTGCTCCTCTGTAAGCTTGTCCATCATTTTCACAAAATGTCAGTAGATAGACTACCAGAGAAACCAAAGAATGTGCACTGATAAATAAATTATTTGCTCGCGAATAATCTCTTACTGGCTAGCCCAGGATCAAAATCGATCTCACTGCCTCAAAACATATACGAATTTCAATCAATCTGTATCACTTCGGCAAATATTTGCGCGCAAATTACAGAGCTCCAGCATATTTCTGTGGTATAATTCTGTGGTATAATTCCGTGTGCACGAATTCTGTGTGCGCGCACACAATAATTCATTATTGTGCGACTTTACTGTGCGATCTGTGTGCATAAATCCGGCCATTAAAATCTAGTACAGAAATCCGGCCATTATTGTGGTTTAAAATACGCGTTTAAAATAATTCCGGTATCATTATTGTGGTATCAGATTGTATCCATTAAGATTGTATCTAGATTAGTGTGTATATCCAGATTATTGCGTGTCTAGATTGTATTATTGTTCAGCCGATTATTGTGCGCGCAAATATAGTCATTATTGTGCGCGCGAATATCACAAATAATGAATTGATCTTTCATGCGTGGTATGATATGGTTTTGATTGAGATTTGACAGTGTTGTAATTTGATCGGAATATTTCATGATTGAGTCAAAGGCGATCTTGAGGAGCAATTTACATTTTCTTCTATATCCTCGAATCTCCAGTCTAGATCTGCTGGTACATCTCTTTTTTTCTAAACATCAGGGTTTGCATTCCTCAGGGTTGTATCGTCCTGCACAAAATGTATTGTGAGCACAATTGGATCTCAGACGGATTCAATCTGGAGATCTACACATGTGAGAACACATCAGAGAGCTCATCAGTGTTTGAAGAGAGCGCATCTGCGTTTGCATACAAATCTGTTATCCTACAGCCTGCCATTGTTATTTAAGCCAACCAGAGTGATGCAGAAGACTCGTGTTTAAAATTGCATGGGAATTGGTGCTCTCTCACAGGGATAACAATCATTATTTTATGCATTGCTGTCAGGTGAAAGCTTACCCCACCGTGAGCAAAGTTTGTGTATACAGTGAAATGTGTATTAAAGAGTTTGTGTATACAGTGAAGGAGCGATCAATAAAAGAGTAGCCAAAATCACATTATAAGTAGTTTGAATATTTTTTTTTTTTTTTTTTTTTTTTTTTTTATGCATTTTACTTTGAGGGGGTGTTACTTTTTGTAAGAGTTTGAAGATTTTTTTGTAAAGGTACCCGGTGCGAGATTGTAAAATTTTGAAAGTTCCTTGAAATTTGACTAGAGCCAAGTACAAAGCTTAGTAATTTTTCTCTTGTTCTTTTTAATGACTATACGAGGGTCGAGGCCAAGCCCCGATAGATCGTTCTTGATGTGATGCGTTTGGTGTATTGTTCATCTTCCTTAGCGTGATTATTTCTGGTGCGTAAATTCACTAAAGTCAAAATGTCAAAATTAATCAATTTATTCTCCGACTCGGATAAACTTGAAGGCACCAAATCTTACAAAACTTGGAACGACTCATTGAAAGTACTCTTATTTACAATGAACTTTGGCATGATATTTGTAATGAGGATACTAAGCCCACTAAACCGACAGATGCAGTGACATTAGCAAAATGGGAAGTCAAAAATGCCAAAAGCATTAGCACTTATTAAAGCATTAGTTAATGATGAAATGTATGTGCATATTGAAAATATGAGTGATGCATGGTCTGCCTTGAAAGTGTATAAATATTTATTCGATACTCAGCCTTAATCCAAGAAAGTTGATCTTCAATTAAAGTTGCTTCAACAAAAATTGATTGAAAGAGGTGATGTCCATGAATATATTACCAGACTTAAAAACATTAAGCGAGGGAAATATTAAATGCGGGTTTTGAAGCAGTGGATGATAGTTTTATGGCTACAATCTTAATAGCTGTATTGCCTTCTTCTTATACACATTTTTAGAGACTTTACAAGTCACCGGTAAGTTAGACAAACTTACATTTGATGAATTAAGTGAACTATTGTCTCAACATAATAAAACTTTTGGAAAGAAAAACAAAGTTAGCGAAGATGTTTTTCTCTCAGAAGCAAACACAAGTAAGTCTTCCAGTGACAGTTATAGCAACGGAGGAAGAGGAAATTTTGTCCAAAGTAGTGGAAGAGGCCAACATAGAGACAATAGTCAAAAGAAGGAAGCTTGATGTGAGGAGGCAGCAGTCAAGGCAAAGGGTATTTTCAAGGAAGAGGAAACAATCAAAGCAGAGGATATTTTCAAGGAAGAGAAAATAGTCAAGGAAGAGGTTCTTTTCAAGGTAGAGGAAACAATTAAGGCAGAGGATATTTTCACGCATGAGGAAATAGTCAAGGCAGAGGATAGACTCCGTCCATATATCAAAGCAGGGGTAGAGGACATAATTTTGGTAGAGGGAGAGACTTTAGTCAAATTGTTTGCATAAGGTGTAACAAAGTTGGTCATTATCACGGGGATTATGCACTTCCATTAACAAAATCGCCAAGTTTCAACAAAAAACAACACAATTTGCTAATGATCAGCCGGGATGATGATTGAGAATGTGTTTCCTCATCTTCAACATTCACAGTTCAAATGACTTTCAAGTGATTATGAAGATGCTTGGATTTTTAGATTGAGGGGCATCTCAACACATGACTTTTAGACAAGACTTCTTTTGGGATTTTAAAAAATGTCATCTTAATCCTGTTTTTCTTGGAGATCATACTCAACATACTCCTTACGGAAAAGGAGTAGTTAAATTTATTTACTTGATATTGGAGAACGATTAATTTCGAATTTATGGTATGTACCTACTTTCAAAAGAATTTGTTATCTTTAGTCACAGTGCGACAAGGACATCAAGTCATTATGGAAGATGGCTTGGTGAAGATCAATTGACTTAAACAAAATATAAGCGATTGATGAAAGCGGGATATGAAGGCGGGCTTGTTAAGGATGAAAAGAACAGTTATTCCAAGACATTCATACTTTGCAGGAACAGTAAGTACAGTTATCTCCCCTATCAGATTGTGGCATATGCGATATGGACATCTCAACTTTGAAAGTTGAGATGTCCATATCTCAACTGCAAAAACAAGGGATGGTTAAGGGACTTCCCACTTTCAAAAAGGATACTTCAAAATATGAAGCATGCATTTATGGCAAATAGAGTCGAGAAAGTTTTTCAACAAGTTCATGGCGAGCAAATGGGAGGTTGCAACTAGTTCACAGCGATGTTTGTGGACCCCTTGAAAATTCTTTCGGTGGTTGCAAATATTTTTACTCTTTGTTGATGATTTCGGTAGAATATCTTGGGTTTACTTCTTGAAACAAAAGTCGAATACTTAGACAAATTTAAGATCTTTCGACAACTTTTTGAAAATGAAGTTAAAGAAAAGATCGGTACACTTAGGAACGATAATGGCGGAGAATTCACTTCTAATGAATTCCAAAATTATTGCTTTCGAACAATGGGATCGGAAGACAACTTACTAATTTCTACACCCCTCAGCAAAATGGAGTCGCAGAACGAATGAACCGCACTTTGTTAGGAATGGCCCGATCTATGTTGAGTTTTAAAGGTTAAGTTCTAAATATTGGTCAGAAGCTATCCATACAACTATATACTTAAGGAATAGATCTCCATTTGCTTCTTTGGATGGAATCACACCTTATGAAGCATGGTTTGGTTTCAAACCCAGAGTTAAACATCTTAGAGTTTTTTGGGTCAGTGTGTTATGCTTTGGTTCCAAAAGAAAAGCGAACTAAACTTGACTCGGAAGTTTAGAAATGCACAATGATTGGGTATTCTGATGAAAAGAAAGGGTATCGACTTTTGTCAGATGGAAAATTTATTGTGAGAAGGAATGTCATTTTGATGAAAATGAAAGTAAAAGTGCTGACGAAATAGAAGTCTTCTTCAAAAGTTAGAAGCTAAAGAAAATCAAAGAAAGGAAAAGTTCAAAGTTCGCTAAATTAACTTAATTGGTATGAACTTGATTTTCCTTCATCGAAGATGTTTCATCCAGTCCAGTAACTTCGACAACATCTGGTTCTTCAGTTCATCTGATTCTCCTAGCAGCGGCAGTTCTTGAGACAATGATTCTCCATCTCAAAATTCTTCAATTGATCGACAGACATCAGTCTACATTAATCCAATTATAATAATGGTAATTCAGATCTCCAAACAAGTGAACATCAACTTCTACCAAAGTGAAGCGGTTAACTTTTTGAAAGATGTAAGGCGATGAGAAAAATAAAAGCAGGAACAAGGGATCACACAACAATGAAATTTTACCTTAGTGGCGAATGATTTTATTGAACCTTCCACCTACAAGGAGCAGTCAAACATAAAGAATGGTAGCAGGCTATGGTTGAGGAATATCAAGGAGTCATTGATAACAACACTTGGAAACTTGTTGATTGTCCTACAAGTGTTAAACCCATAGGATGCAAATGGGTTCACAATTAAATACAACCAACATGGCAAAGTTGACAAGTATAAAGCTGGAAAAGCTTATTAAACATTTCTAAGGCTTGTGAGGAGGCGTGATTTATAAGGAAACTTTGCTCCCATGACCAAAATGGAATACTATCCGTTTAACACTTGCATTGGCCGCTCAGGAAGGTTGGAAAATTCATCAAATGGATGTAAAGTGCTTTTCTCTTGAGATTCACGGGAAGATGTATATGCAACAACCACCATATTTTGAAATTGCAGGGCAGGAACATAAAGTCTGCAAATTAATTAAGGCTTTATATGGGTTAAAACAAGCTCCACGTGCCTGGTATCACAAAATGGATAGACCACCTTAGGAAGGTTGGTTTTCATCATAGTGAATCTGATGATACGCTGTATATCCGTCAACAATGTTCTTATCTGTTGATTCTTATTATGTTTGTAGATGATTTACTCATTACAGGAAACAATGAGGGATCATATTGGACATGTGAAAAAGGAGTTACATGCAGTTTTTTAAGATGACAGATTTGGGATTTCTTCACTACTATCTTGGTGTTGAAGTATTCCAGCGTCCCCATCATATTTTCATTTCGCAGAGCAAGTATGCAGCAGAAATTCTTCACCGGTTTGGCATGCACGATTGTAAACCATCTCTTACCCTATGGAACAAAACTTGAAACTTTCAAAATTTGAGGGGGGGAAATGACCTCTTTATCTCCGGCAGTTGATTGAAGCAGTTTATTTGACAAACACTCTGAGATCATCTTATCACGATCGATTATTCTTTCTGGCTTTATGCAACAACCGAGGAGCGATCGGAATGCAGCCAAAAGAGTTTTTTGATATATCCAAGGAACAAAGATTTTGGTCTTCTTTAAAGACTAAAATTTTTGTACTTATTGAATTACCAGTCTGATTTTGGAGGGAGTATTGATGATCGTGCATCAACATCAGGTTAGTTAATGAACATGGGTTCAACAAGCGATTATCTTGGAATTGTAAGAAGCAAGCTACAATTGCTACTTCTATAGCAGAAGAAGAATACATCTCAGCATAGGAAGCAACATGTGAAATTGTTTGATTATGCAGAGTTTTCTGAAGGACTTGGGCATTTCTCAAGCGGAAGCTACATCATTATTCATCGAAAACCAATCAACCATTAAGCTTGCCAAGAATCCAGTTTTTTTTTCAAAGACAAAGCACGTGGACACCGAGTATCATCATATCAGATCACTTATTGCAAGGATGTCATCAAGCCAATTTATTGTCCTTGAGAAGATCAGATCTCCGACATTTTCCCGAAACCTCTTGGCGAGAATAAAATTTACTAAGTTAGGGGATGAACTTGGTATGCAATTGTAATATTATTTTTGGTAGTGATTGTTAGATAATCCAAATACAATTATCATAGTTTATAAAGAGTTAGAGATAATGATTAATTTAGAATATTAAATTAATAATCTAGAATATTGTTAAATAAATGTAGAACTTTAGAGATACATTATTGTTGTAAAAGATATGACTCTAGAAAATTTTCGTATCTTAGGCTCTAAATTAGGAAATTTGTTTTAAGATGGTTAAGATAGCATTTATTGTAAATGGACACTTGTTTATTTAATAAGTGATCCATATCTTGAGTTTGTTAGGACTTTTTAGCCTATATATTGCTCATTGCAGGGTATTGAGTTGTTGTGATGTAAACCCTTGCAATGTCTCCTATGTAATTTCTTTTTCCTATTAATAAAATTGTGTGTCGAGGACGCCCGACCCGTAGTTTGTTGAGCTCAAGCGTATTTCGCAAGTGACAATGTTTTTCCCTTAGTTAATGTGTTTCTAGCTATAGTCACGAGACTAAGTGTTTTGTGTGAAGGATAAGTTTTTCTCCCTTTCTTTTTCCTCTTCCAAACTTATCCGTTTTCCTTTTCTTCTTCCCTCTATTAGCCATTTTGGTTCTATAATTAATTAGGTGTTTTGTGCTCACGATTTCCGAGGTGGAACTACTCGTCCCATCTCATATTCATATTATTCACATCACAAGTCGATGGAGCCATCGTTCGTTTCATACTTGTAATTTTATGACCGTGGGTTTGTGGATAGGCGCTATCGAACTATGGTGCCCCATTTTGGGTATACATCTTGCACCCAAAACGTTGATCTACAATTACGACCTCCCGGACTCCCTAATTAGCAAGTCACGAGAATACGCCTATGTTGAATCCACATCACGTGACTTTCATTTCCATACTTATTGAGTCTTCAAAGTTTTTCCTTAGGTTCACTAACTCAGGTTCACAAAATTTTAAAATCATTTTTCGCTTCCCTCCATCCCCTCCACCTTCTATGCTTTAATGCGTAATTATGCTTTTTCTAGTGAAAAATCACCATACAGGTTCGGAATGATTGACATTAATAAGAGGAAATATGGGACATCTCCCATTAAAATGCATTATGGGAGAATATTATGGGATCTGATGATTTTTTTTCGTCCATCTTGAATTGGAAAAAAATGTTGGTTATTTTGGATTTTTAATGCTAAATGACAAGTTGATCACCCTTCCTGATTACAACCAGAAATTGAAGATAGTGGCAAAGGACAATTCAAAGTTTACAGAATACAAAGGAAGCATCACTGGGAAATCATTCTTGGAAGCATTGGAGTTTGACTTGAACATTCAACATGAAATCAAACATATTTTCATTACTAAGCCTACTTTTTCCAAGTAAACAGAGATGGATGAAATTTATAGAAAATTACTCAAGATATCAATCCCAAGTAAAAAGAGGTGGGACAAGTTATGTGAGTTACTTGAGTAAAGATGATTTCGATGTTTCAACCAATAAGCACCAACATCTCAGCAAAGTCAAAGAGACAAGTCATCAACAAATTCCACCAAATCAACACCAGAAATCCGAGCAAATCTACAAGATTCCTATATTTTTTTAATTAGAGATTCAGTTAGTTTAGATATCCCTCCAAAATATCATGATCATTTATATGAAGCGGGGATGTGATGTAAACTCACATGTATAAATACTTCTCATTTGAAGTATTGATGGTTTATTTTTGCATCCAAGAAAGCTAATGTGTATCATTCAAGAGGATCGACCAGTAATAAAAAGTCTATTCACAGGATTCTTGTGTCAGGTTGTTGGTGATGTGAAACTCTCTTTGTTTATGTTTATCATTCTCTATAATCATTTTGTGTATTCAATCCTAATTATTCAAAGAAGTTTAAAGAACATAATTTATTTCAATACACCACATTATTTCTTGTTTTTGAATGATTTTTATGTTTTTCAATTGAAATTAAGTAAAATAATTCTTAATTTCTCTTTTACTTGGTGGAATTTCCTTTCTTTTCTTCCCATTCACCTCATCTAAATTTACCATATCCAAACAATTTTACTATCTTTCCCTATAAAGAAATCTTATAAAAAAATGAAACAGATCCTTATTTTAAAAGACAAACCCCATGGCCAATGGTGATCTAAGAATTCAATAAACCAAATATTTCAAACAAACAAACAAATTATGAACTACCATAACTAGCCTAATATTCCCAAAAAACAAAGCTAAATCTTACAGAAAGATCCCTCTATGAAGTTGGCGGGGCTAGATCAGGTTTCAAAGTGGTTTTGTAGTTACCTCTGTTCTTTCTTCTACAACCTATGGAAATTACAAAGTGAAAACACGTGCTAAAAGCATATATAACATAATCAATAGAAAAGATCATCCTATATCGAGATATCACAAGTACCACTGCATCACGGTCCATCAAAAGGATAAAAAGGCACTAACCCAAGAATCAAACCTGGGTCTATAACGTGGTAGGGTGCAATTTAATAACTAGTGTTCTCTATCAAAATAATAATTGTGTATATTAAAAAGGCACTAAGTTGGGAATAGAACATGGGTCTTTTATGTGGTAGGGTAGGGGATACTGTAATGTATTTACAATAAATAAAATATAAATTTTATCAAGGTTTCCAACACATTCGAAGTTCACATCTTTATCATTTACCAGAGTAAATCAATTCCCTTACCAAAGTGAATTAATAATGGCATACCATAATGAGTTAACAGAGAGGTGAATTCACATAGCCTTATCACTTTAACAACCTTTCCTTTATCTGTATAAGAAAATAATAATACAATAACTATCCATTCCTAAGCCCTTGATACTATCTAATTCCTACTTCCTAGTTCCTAAAGGGATCCTAATTAGAGGTTTAATAAGGCATATCTAGTAACATCTCGCTAGCCAACTTCTCATGCAGATAAATATCCAGTATGAGTAGTAGAGACATGGACATATAAACATGCAGGAGAAGCACCAAGAGAAGTGGGACCAAAGAGAGCTAAACTAAACCTCTAAGGAGAATGTGGAAGAATACGACCAGGCGACATGGCAGGAACACCCTAAACTCTTTTAGTAGATATAGTTTATCCTCAGCATGTTGTTTTCATTAGCTTGTTTATTCACCCTTTATACTTTATAATTAAGGGGTGCGACCAACTTTATTTATAGGAACAACATTTCCATGGACCTGTAATGTACATGCCTAGTCTCTATAAAAGAAGTTAAACAATAGTCTCTAGCTAAGATTACTAGTAAGAAGAAATTCTAACTTTGGTCTTTTAGCAGAAATCAAAACATGAAGATGCATCAAGTATGCGGAGAAAAACGTGGACCAACAGATGGTGGACGATTTGATTTTCCAATCCTGTTGGTGCAGCTATGGACATTTCGGGTACAACTTATTTTTAAATAAATTAAAAGAGCATTATTTGTGTACCACAGGGAAAGGCACTACGAATGGGTTAGGATAGGTTGTACCCTCTCCATTGCAACGTATATGTGAGAAGCTCCATTGTAGTAATGTGGGTGGTGACGGCTGAAGGATAGATTGCAACACTGGAGTTTGAGGCAATGATGGAGGAGGCAGTGAAACATTGTGGACTCTGAGGTAGTGGTGGATGAGGTGGTGCAACACTATCTAGTATGAGGTGATGACAATGGCAATCGTGAGGAGCAGAGGTGGTACATCGGCTGGAGTGAAATGAATACAATGTGTCCGAACAGGTGAAATTCACCACACTAACAAATTTGTTTTGAATTATTTTTTATTTTGACAATTTGAGAAAGAAAAGAATACACTAGGGTTTTAAGTCACATTTCTTAGCATTTTAACCAATAATTTTTTTTTTCTTTTATACTTGATAAATAAAAAAGTTAAATTGTTTTTAATAATAAATCTGTTAAAAATAAATCTTATTAATATCAAATTATTAATATCAAGCAAAACTTGGGGGATTATGCGAAAGTGTTGTGAATTAATGAAAAGTCAGAGTGGAGAAACATAGGCTTAGAGTGTAATAGGCTCCAAAACGCACCAACTACTATTATAGCATAATGGAATAGGTAATAAGTGGTCAATTATGATTGACCTCTAAGCGAAAGCTAGAGTCCTTGGCCGGAGGCATAAACTAACAAAACGTTGTTTCAAACTACATTTCTTAAAGAGTATTGCAAAAGTGTCATCGTCGACATGGATTTTGGCCAAAAAGTGTCATCGTCGACATGGATTTTGGCCAAATATAGTATTAAGGCTTGAATATACTACTTAGTTAATATTATATTCTATTTTCTCAATAATTTAACATTATGGTTCTAAAATAAAACATTTTGTGGCTCCAAAATAAATGATTTCACCGTAACTTTTTATGATATGACATTTATTTCCATTTTACTAATAATTTAACATTATGATTCCAAAATAAAATATTTTCATTGAAATTTTCTATGATATGAGAAATTTAGAATCTATAATAGATTCAAAGATAAAGATGATAAAGTAAAGATAGTTTATGGATAGTTTATTGTACATTCGAGTATAAAGATAGTTTATGGTATAAATATCGTTTATGGTATATTGACTTTATTTTGAAATAATTTAATATTATTATTAAAAATTAAGATATGATAAATTAATAAGAATAAAAATGGTGTATGATATATTATTCAATAATATTTTTGGTTCTTATATAGGAATGCATGCTAAATTAGGATTTCTATGTAGCAATTTCTCATCTCAATCATAGAATGTATTCTCATATCAAGGGATATCTAATTAGGAATGAAGAATTATAGGAGAAGGTGGTCATGCAAAGAAAGAAACTATAAAGCTTATTGTTAGCTTCAACATAAAATATTAAGTAATTCTAATCTTAGGTTTTACAATAAATTTTCATTCATTGGACTCTTGTTCTAAAGTCTCAATTGGCTCTATCAAGGCAAGGGCCAAGGAGAAAACAATAGTTTAACAATCTAAAAGGGAAATGAAAACTGAAAAAACAACTTCAAATATCAAGGCGAGGAGGAAACAACAGTCTATTAATATCAAAGGGAAATGAAAACTAAAAATGAAACTCCAAATCCTAATCTAAATTTCATGGATGAATCCCTCAATAAACATGATTTCTATTAAAATCTTTGGTTTATATTTTTGCAAAATAATATTTTACTAGTGGGTGAGTGCATGAAGTTGGTGGACACAAAAAGTGGCAAGGGTAGTAGGAACACACACTAAGTAGGAACATGTGTGTTTTCTAGGGCTGTACTGCAATGTTCATGATGTTAGAGGTTTGGAAAAACCTGAACCTCCACTGACCAAGCCACATAGGCACATTCCAAAGTGGTGCATGTTCTTGAGAAAAACATGTACAAGAATGCATGCGCATTCCTAAAACAAATTGAAATAAAATATTGTGCACTTTAGGAACATGTACGAGTTCCTAAATCGCGCGTGCATATTATTATTAATAGGAATGTGCACGTATTCCTGTTAACATGAAATATTCTCTACCCTCCTTCCCCCTTTGTCTCTCTCATCTATCTTACTCTCTCTCTCCAATTGCTCTCTTCCTCCTCTCTCATTCATTTCCTCCCCTCTCTCTCTACCCCTCTTCTCCTTGTTCTTGTCTCCTTCCCATCTCTCTACCCCATCTCCACCCCTCTCTCTCTCAATCATCCCCACTGTTTTCCCTCTCTCCCTCCCATCTCCCCTCTCCTCCTATTTCTCCCCCATCCTACCCCTCCTTCCCTCTCTCCTATTTTCCCCTCTCTCTCTCTCTCTACGTATCATTCTCCCTCCTCCATTTATCTCTTTCTCCTCCCTATTGGATCATGTTGTCATTGGTGTTCTGTATCATTCTCCCTCTCCATTTATCTCTCTCTCCCTCCCTATTGGATCATGTTGTCATTGATGCCAATGGTTTGATTGATTGATGCCAAGTGATTGATTGATGTCAAAGGATTGATTGATTGGTGATTTATGTAATGTAATATGTATTTTCCTTGATGAAAATGCATAGATGAAGATGGATCAATGAGTTGTCATTGATATGATGAAGATGGATCAATGAGTTTTCATTGATACATGATGAAGATGGATCAATGTGGTTTCGTTGGTATATGATGCATTGTTGGAAAAATGTATTGATGACTCATTATTGTCTTATCATGATTGATAAGGTGCACAAATGGATGAACTCCAAAGTGGTCCCCTTATGGTGAAAGCACTCACGGGAAGACACTTTGTGGATTGATTTATCCTAGAAGAATGGTTGGAGGACCCATGCTCTCATTATTGTCTTATTATGATTGATAAGGTGCACAAATGGATGAACTCCAAAGTGGTCCCCTTATGGTGAAATCCCTCATAGGGAGACGCTTTGCGGATTGAGTTATCCTAGAAGAATGATTGGAGGATCCATGCTTTTATTTGGAATAATGAGATGAAGATCAAGGAAATTGTTGGTGAAAATATCCTAGATGGATAGTGATTGTCATTCCATTTCCGGTGGTATGTGGAATGTCACATAACTCCTCATGGTTTGAGAGTTATGGCCTTACGAAGATGAAGGAGCCCCACATGAAGGCTTGAAGCCCCCAAGGTCAAAGATGTCAAAGTGACCTAAAAGAAGAAATCATTATTTAAATGATAAAGTAAAGTGACAAAGTCAAGAAGGAATATTTAAATGGTAAAGTAATGGAGAACTTTCTAATTATAGAAAGTGGTTAACCCTAAAATGAGGAAAATAGGTTAAGTGACCTACAAATGGGTTAAGTGACCTAAAAGAAGAAATCATTATTTAAATGATAAAGTAAAGTGAAAAATTCAAGGTGGATTATTTAAATAATAAAGAGAAGTGACAAAATCAAGAAATGATAAAGTAAGGTGACAAAATTAAGAAGGAATATTTAAATGATAAAGTATTGGAGAACTTTCTATTTATGGAAAGTGTTTAACCCTAAAATAAGGAACATAGGTTAAGTGACCTAGAGTATGAAAGTATAAATAATATAGCAATGGTCTCTTGTAGATCATTCTTTTTGTGGATCAATGGAGAGCTTCTCGTGAGAATATATTTTGGAGTATTGATGGAGAGTTTCTTGTGAGAGATTCTTGAGCATTTTTGGTGTGGAACACTTGAGAATATTGAATATCTATAGGTTACTAAGGTAACCAAGGATATCTAAGCCGAATTTCAGAAGGAAGGTGAAGAAAAGAGGGTCGGAATTGAAGGGAAGATAAATTCTTTTCATGATGCTTTCTAAGGTATGTTATTTACAGGTCATATCACCATTTTCACAATAACGTTTTTTCTATAGTGATTTAGACCATGAGATTGATATACCATTGAGGAAACATATCCAAGTATCTATGGTAAAAAATTGATCTTGTGGGTCATTTTAGTTTTGGAGATACACGCCGTGGAAAATAGGGTTTGATGCTAGTCCTGAAACTAGTCTAAAACTGGTGTTTCAGGTAAAAACGACATAACTTCTTCATAACAGATCCAAATTTAGTGAGACCAATTGTATTGGTTAGATTACAGTCTTTAGTATTCTTTGTAACAATTTTAGATTGATTTAACAAAACATCCATGCGAGATACGCTCTACAATGTCTCTCTCTAGAATAAGCCAGAATTCAGCAAGGTATGCCATTTTTTCTATAACTCCTTTTCTGAGAGGTTCCAAGTAGTGACATGTGAAAGAATTGCATAAAACACATTGAAGAACATTGCGTATTAGTTTCATATCTTTATTCATTACATATACAAAGTTATGAGTATTTCAAGTTAGGGTTGTTGACTAATCCAAAACTAGTCATGGTTGAGACAAGTAGTTGATGAGTTGGAACATACATGAGGTGTATAGTTGATGATGTTGGTACATATTGATGAGTGATTTTTGATGAGTAGTTGACACATTATTGGTATATAATTTTTACATGGTTGGATGCACTTGTTTATGGTACAGGTTGATTACAGGTTGTTCGACACATGTTGGTACATGGTTGATGCACTTGTTTATGGTACAGATTGATATATGTTGAGGATTGTTGTGTCATCTCAGTTGGTGCTGAGGGTGTAAGAGGAGTCTTGCAGTATATATCTGGTGCTCTTGTAGAGTTGTACTCTATTCAGTTGTTTCTAAAAAAACCCAAGGATTGTAGTCCGTAATAAAAAGAAAATTGTACATACATCTTGTGTTCTTTGTGTTCCTTGTGGTGATGACTTGTTGATGATATATTGTTGATATATGTTGTAAGTATGTGTTTACATTTAACTAGTTGTAAATGAAAACAATGAGTAATTATTTAATGGTGATTGTTAACTAAGGAGTTTTGGGAAAAAGAGAACTACACTGTTCACCCCCCCCTCTCAGTGTAGTCGGTGTGTCCAACAATTGGAATCAGAGCGGGCCTTCACTACAAGCCTTAAAAAGCTCGAAGGAGATCCATAGACACACAAATGGATGATGAAATACCAATCCTTGATGAGGAAAAATATTGTACTGGGCAAATAGAGATGAGAGTGCATTTGAAGACAATGGGAGCAACTATTTGGAAGGCAACCATTGGTGGATCAATTTTGTTGAAGAACAAGTCAAAGTTTGAAGCTCAAAGGGAAGGAAAGAAGAATGATGCATTGGCTCTCAAGACCATTCTTAGTGTACTCTCAAGCCCTACCAAAGAAAGCATGGAACAATGCACTCCCGTCAAGGATCTATGGCTAAAGCTAGAAGAGACATATCAAAGCAAGAAGGAGAAGGAAGATATTGAAGACCACTCCGTCAAGATTATCAAAGGTAAAGAATATCCAAAAACCCTTGATTGTATTAATTCTAAATGTGATCTTGAAAAAATTTCAAGTGAAGATAGCACAAAGGAAGATCCCAAAAGTATTTCAAATGAATATATAGAATCTCCAAAGACTCTTGATTGCAATGATTCAAAATGTGATGATGTTGAATTTTTCTCAAGTGAAGAAGATGATCCAGAAATAGTTTGTGTAAAGTTTGATGATAGTTATCCCATGGAAATAGTAGAATAAGATCTATTAGAACTTCAAAAGGAAGTCGAAGAGGGTTTATATAGATACATAAGTGATCAGTTTTTTACACAATATAACTATCTTTCAGATAACACTAAGAAGTTTCTTAGGAGGAGTCAAAGGCACATCTTGAAGTTAAAGGGAATGTTCAAATAAAAATAAGAGAGCAATAAGACTAAATTGGAAGAAAAGGAAGAAGAGGTCACAAGCCTAAAGAATGAAAAAGAAGATATGAAGGTAGATGATTAGATTAGAAAAAGTTTTGAAACTATTATTCATCTCAAGACCCAAATTGAAGAATCCAAAAGGGTAGAAGAACTTTTGAAGAATCAAATTAATGAAAAGGAAGAGTCATGTGATAAGTTAGAAGCTGAAATTGTTGATCTTAGAAAGAAAGTGGAGAAGTCAAATAAATTCTTGAATAGCTCAAAAATATTGGATGAGATCTTGGAAAGTCAAAGATCACCATATGATAAATCAGGTCTTAGATACAAATAATAAGCTACACATGTTGAAGCAAGCACCTCAAAGAAGCATGAGGTAAGTCCATCAAAGAAGGAAGACAATGTTGCAAAGAAACCATCTACACAAGGCAAGGAAAATTTCAAAAGAACAAAGCAAAGAAGACATCAAGAAGCTATCTTTGGGACACCAATGCAAAGGTATGAAAGCATTTTTCATGGGCATTGTTATTCATGTAATGAATATGGTCACAAATATTTTGAATGTAGATCTTATGAAAAAAAATATAATGGAAGATTTCACAACACTTTAAGGTGTTGGAGATGTGATCAAGTAGGACACATTGCTATTCACTGTAACACCATGAGATGCTACAACTGTAGTGGATTTGGCCACAAATCCCAGAAGTGTTGGAACACAAGAAGAAAGTCCATGATGAGGACTTCACATAGCATGCATAGAAGAAGGAATGAAGTAAGGAAGGGAGACATCTTTGAAAAGATGGATGCTCAGAGCTCAATTTATGAGGAGCGGGGACATATACATAAGTGGGTGAAGAAGCCAGAGCAGCCAGAGCAGAATGAAAGACTGAAGGGAAGTTCAAAAATGTCATCTATTGAGGCATACGTAGGTGACAATGGTATCAGTCGTGTACATATGCAGGTTGACCTTGTATAGGTCATGTACATACGTGAGTTGTCTGTCCAGCAGGCCGTGTATATGTGGTGAAGCCTAAGGAAAAGGGATATGCACATGGATTGCAGTTTGATGTGATGGTATAAATCTGTGATGCAGGGTCTGACATGGTTTATTGCAGGTTCTGACACTGTTTGCTGCAGGTTTTCAAGATTCTATATTGGATTATGTAAGGTGATGATGTAAAATAAAGTCTTGGGTGCATGACACTAACCCATGAGTATGTATTGATGCATTTTCTGTTGAAGAATAATGTTGGTTATGATAGTGAAGTTATGACACCTTGGTTATGTGATATATCTTGATGATGTATTGGAAGCTTACTTGTTGGAAAGCTTGATGCATGGATTTAGCATATGGATGGGCTACACAGTGGGACATGTGGTTGGTGAGTTGATGAGGTGATAATGTTGTACATCATTCATGATTCATAGCTTGATCTATAATTGATACATGTTTGGTACACTCACAGATGGCATATGCTTGATGATACTACACCATTGGTACTACTTGATCAACACAACAATTGGTATTTGTT